>PVLA01007761.1:87965-99767 GCA_004027455.1 Hydrochoerus hydrochaeris | reverse complement strand
GTGTCCACCATCTTGTTGGCTATGGCCTTTGTCTCAGTGGCTCGGTGTGTCCGCCATCTTGTTGGCTATGGCCTTTGTCTCAGTGGCTCAGCGTGTCCGCCATCTTGTTGGCTATGGCCTTTGTCTCAGTGGCTCAGTGTGTTCGCTATCTTGTTGGCTATGGCCTTTGTCTCAGTGGCTCAGTGTGTCCGCCATCTCGTTGGCTATGACCATGGTCTTAATGGCTCAGTGTGTGCATCATCTCATTGGCTATGACCATGGTCTCAATAGCTCAGTGTGTCTGCCATCTTGTTGGCTAAGGCCTTCATGTGGTTTCTGCCATGGCCAACGTGACACTATAGCTTAGTGAATTATTCTCATGGCTTAGTGAATGACGGGGGTAATTATATTTTGTATCTTTGTCAATTAAGATGGGGATGTAATCAAACACAACAGTGATAGTTTGTGTGTATAGTCTCTCATGAGTCCTTATAATGGAACATCTTTTGTTTGTTATGACTGTTTTTCAATTCTGAATGCCTTGAAGACTAAACAGTTACACCTACAGCCCAGCTCACATAAGTCGGGCTCTGCCTGGGTACCCAGCATGCAGAGTAGTTGATCAAATTACCCAACTATGGCAGGAAGTTGTGCACCCACAAACACGAGCATGAGCAAGAGCTTCCACAAGGTAGATAAGCATTAGCAGCTCCACCAAACTCTCCCCTCTCCAACACTCAGAAATATCTACGCCCAACCTTGCCCTTTCAGATACCCTTGAACTGTGCTCTTGGCCCTGGTTATCACACTGAACCAGCCCTGCTTGAAGTAAACAACCTGAACTCTTGGGTAACAAGATTTATGTAACCAAGTTATTATGTTACTGAAAACTGTGGCTACCACTTAAGTGAGCTTTACTGGGAAAAAAGGCCAATTGGAAAAAGCCAAAATATTTGCTGTGTTTAATCAGACTTGTTGTCCCCAGTAGGACTGTATCATGGTGGATTCATCTTTCCAGACCTCCAGCATTTTACTAAGCCAGTGTGGTCACACTTGGAGGCCACAGAGGCCAAAGAAACTCCTTTGCCCCTTGAGTCCTGACTCTGGGTGGTATGACCACGGGAGTAACAGAGCTCAAAGGCACCTTGGAGAGTGTCCTTTCCACCTCCTTGACATGTCACAGGTGAAAGAGCGAGCAATAGCACACAGCATTCAAAGGGCAGACAGGAAGAGTCAACCAAAGGCACAACAGCCAAAAACACAGCAGAGGAGAACCAGAAGGTGACGCGGGCTTCTCGGAAGGAGGCCGCTTGCTGAATCCAGGGCGTAGAGAGGCCGGAACACATCCACTGGGCTGTGCTGGCTTGAGTCAGTGGCTTTAGGGGGTACAGGAGTAAAGGCCAAAGCCAGGCGGCAGACAATGGTAAGAACCGGTACGAGTGAGGAAGCAAGCCAGGGAGACTGGTGCCTTGGTTTTGTTTTTGTTTTGAGGAATTCAGACTTTGGCCAAAGAGGGACGAGTAGGAAATCAGCTATCCAGCCTTCCTGGTAGGGTGTGCGAGCCGCGGGCACACCAGGGAGAGGAAAGCCAGACAGCACCTCCCCGCCCCAGCAAGCAGATGGTTCAGAGCACAGGCGGAACTGACAGAAACTACGGCACATAAAGCGACTGAATACTGGTGACATGGGGTTGATTATGCTGACCTGGGGCCAGAGGTCTGGGCATCTCTTGGGAGGATGACCATAGGCCATACAGCAAATATGGGCGATTTCCTTCTATCTTGTCTTTGACGTCAAATATTGTTTTCACTGTTTTGCTTTGTTCTGATTGTTTTTGCTTTATTCGATATTCTGTTTTGATTGGCTTTATTGTGTTTTGGCTTGATTTTGCTGTACCTGATCAAATGGACACCTCTTGCGAAGATGACAAGATATACTGTGGTAGCTATCGCTGTTTTCCTGGAATCCTGCTTCCAAGTTCTGTACCAGTTTTGCTGCATCGTTTTGATTGGCCTTGTTCGGTCTTGTTTTGTTGGATTTTACTCTTTAAAATAAAAAAGCCAAGGAGGAGAGAGTAGCTGGGAGAGGTGGGATTTTAAGGACGGAGCAGCAATGCATGGGCTGGTGTGAGGGATGGTGACACGGGGGGACATGGTGAGTTCTCCGTCCCTGGGGAGGACGAGTGGAGACGCCAGTGACACAGCCAAGGCTCGGTCCAGATGGGTTTGATTCTCCGAGTGCCCGAGTCAGGGAACGTTCAGGGTGGGGAGCGGCATTTGCGCTTTCTTGTGTCTGGATACAGAGTATCTCGGGGCTCCTCACAAAGAATCAGTCAATATATTAAAAACCGCTGAGTGCCGGGCACGGGGGCGCACACTTACAATGCCAGCACTGGGAGGCTGAGGCAGGAGGATTGCCAGAAGCTCAAGGACAGCCTGGGCTATGCAGTAGAACCCTTTTTCAAACAAACAAAATCCACTGAATCGTATGCTTAAAAGGTAAGTTTTATGGTAGGTAAGTTACACTTTAAGGAAATAGTTATTAAGACCACAGACGTAGAAAAGTATGGCATTTTTTCCTCAAGAAATGTTTTCGATCAAAATCAACAATCTATGACAAGGAAACATACTATCTTTACCACACAGAGGCCTCATGGTTTTGTTTGTTTGTTCGTTTGTTTGTTTGTTTTTAGCACTGGGAATCGAACTCAGAACCTTGCGCTTGCCAGGCAGGTGCTTGTGCCGCTGGGCTCCATCCCTGGCCTCCAGGTATGTTTTCAAAGCCGATGGCTAACGGGAGGAGCACCTGTTCTCTGCACTGCTCACTGGTCACCTGGTGACATGTCAGCTCTGGGGGCTGAACGTTGGTTCCACACACACATGCACACACACACATGCACACACACATGCACACACGTCGCTCTGCCAGGTGATGACCCAGCCCCTGCAAGTGGACAGTGTCACCTCGCTGGAGCTGAGCTGATGGACCCTCCAGGGCCTAGGGAAGTCTGCAACCCCCAGCTCACTGGGCCAAGGCCGGAGCCCTGCCCAGAGCAAGATTTCCTCCTCCTCCTCCCCCTCCCGCTCCCCCTCCTCCACTCCTAGGTGATGTTCTAGGTGGGAAACTGAACGCTGACCTGTAATGGCCCCATGTCTGTGCCTCCCGCCTCTCATGGGGATGGGAATGGGGATGGGGACGGGGACAGGGACACGCCTGGCCCTCGGCTCCGTCCCTCCCTCCTGCATCTCCTTCTCTCTCAGAGTGGTCTGTTCCCAGCGATTCCTCCCCGTCGGCCTCCCCAAACACACCACTGCAAGGTCACTCTCCTGCTTGAAGACTCACCGCGCTCTCCCTGGAAACCCAAGGTGCCGGCCCCGCTATGGCTCTGCCCGCATCTTATCCCCACCCCACGTCGCCCTCCTGTCCATGCATCGTCCAAGCTACGCCCTCCCTCTGCCCTCACCCCCCCACCGCGCTCCTGCCTCCCGGAGCCACAGGGAGCTGCTGGGCAACCGCTGGGGGACATGCTGATCCCCTGCGTGGAAGGCGCTCTCCATCTCCCCAGGGCCAGCATTACCCTGGCATTACTATGACCGCAGTACACCGGGACACCTAGGCCGTCTTTCCCGCTGGAAGCTCCTCACACGTGAGTCAGGTGTCAGCCCTGGGTGGGGACAGAGCGCCAGCCCGGAGCTCTGCAGCCCTGCCCGCTGCTGCCCAGCCCGTGACATTGATGGCTTCACTCACCAGCGGAGGGGATCAATCTGCAGTGGGTGCATCGCGGCTGGCAGCGTGGAAGGACGGTGCTGAGGGAGGAGGCGGGGGAACCCTGGCTTTCTAGAACTTTACACTGGATTAAAACCATTAAATTCAGAGCTGGACATCACGACGCACGCCTTTGACTGCCTTGAGTTCGAGGCCAGCCTGAACTGCATAGTGAGACCCTGTCGCAAAGAACCAAAACAAACCAAGACAGGACAACAGCAACATTAAGTTCAATTACGCATTTCACTGTTTCCAATAAATGACTCCTAAAACCATGACCTCATGTCACTGGGATAAAGGCCTCAATACTGGGGTCGCTCTCAGCACCGGGAAGGAAGTTTGCTTCTCTGTCAGTTCTTTGGAGCAACTTTTCTCTCTCGTTTTATTCAGAGGGAGGAAGCCCGCAGCCCCAGCAGGCCCAGTCCCCACAGCCCCAGGCAGCTGGGGAACGCGGCCTGCGCGACCAGAAGGCACCGAGGACAGCCACAGCCACTCCAGACCTGCAGGGCAATGGAGGCTGAACCCTGACCTCGCTGCCAGCGCCACTCCCACTGCCCGAGGCCCTGAGTGGGGGCCGAGGAGTCTGCGTAGGTGGGACACGAGTGAAGTGTAATGAAGTATAACCTCAGGAAGTTTGTGAATCTAACAGAAGGGAAGAAGGGTGAGGTGCTGTATGCCTGTCATCCCAGAGCCATGGGAGCCAGGGGCAGGAGGGTGGGCCCAGCCTGGTGACCTGGGGACAGTGAGACAGCTCAAAAATAAAATAAAATAAAATAAAATAAAATAAAATAAAATAAAATAAAATAAGATAAAATAAGATAAAATAAAATAAAATAATGAAATGAAATGTTGAGGCTGCAGCTCAGTGCAAAGGCCTCGGGTTCAATCCCTAGCACTGCAAAAGAACAAGGAGGCAGGAGGGGAAGAGGAGATAGAAGAGGAAGGAGAGCAAGGAGAGGAAGAGGAGGAGGACAAGAAGAGGAAGAGGAAGAGAGGGAGGAAGGAGGAGGGAGGGAGACGGAAAAAGAAGGAAACTTCAGAAAATCAGAAGTCACTTCCGCCAGACGCTCTGTTTACGGCCTGACCAGGGTCAGCCGTGAGGCCCTCTGCCCAGGACGCCTGCCCGGCCCATCACCAGCCCCTGCCCGGCTCCTGCCCTGGGGGTTCAGCTGCACCCCCGGCCTCGACCCAGAAAAGGCCAGCCGCACCCACTCTCCTCCCACAAAGTCTCCGGGCATCGCCCACTGTCCCCGAGGGGCACGGTCGCCCTCAGCTGTGCCTCGCTGTGCTAAGGGGCTCAGCAGCCTTCCAGGACGGGGCTGGGAATCTGGGATGGTAAAGGGGCTCCACGCAGAATCCCCACGCAAGCGGCATCGTTTCAGAGCACCAGTGCTTCTGCCAGCTGCATGGGGACAGGCCCAAGGCCTGCAGCAGGCAGGGAGTGGTGGCACACACCTGTCATCTCAGCACTCGGGAGGCTGAGGCAGGAGGATCGCTGTGAGTCGGAGACCAACCTGGGCTGTGTAGTGAGTTCAAGACCAGCCTGGGCTATATGGTAAGACCCCGTCTCAACAAGATCCCCCTCCCTCTGAATAAAAAGAGAGAGAAAAGTTGCTCCAAAGAACTGACAGAGAAGCAAACTTCTGGCCCACAACCCCTTCACCCTGTGGCCAGCCCGTGCCGTCCTGATGCCCACACAGCCAGGCAACTCTGTCTAGCACAGGCAGGACCCCCTCAGCTGAGCTGACACCCCATACTCAGTGTCCCTTGCCCAAAAGCCCAGCACTTGCCCTCGGGGTCATGGCCTTGGCTCCTCTAGCAGGGAACCCAGTGCCTGTTCTGGTGCCAACCCGGCCACCTGTGGGCAGACAGCAAAGTGAGGGTGTCAAGGCCGCCTGGACCCCTGAGCTATGTGTCACTGAGGGTGACAGGACGGGGGTGCCAAGGACGCAAGGAGGTTCAGTCCCCTCCAAGGGAGGACATGGTCCCCGCCGCAGAACAATCTGGAAGCGGGAATGAGAAGCCACATTGGGGGTGCAGCCCCCCGAGGCATGAAGGTGAAGACGCAGGGTGCAGCCCAGGCCCACTGCGGAAGCCTGAATCCCACGGCCACCCACAGCGACGTCCTGCCACTAAAGGGCAGAGCATGCAACAGGAAGCCCTTGGGGCTCTGCTGTGACCTGGACCAGGCACCGGTGCAGCTCAGAGGTGGCCGTGCTGAAGTGTGGGCCGGGGGCAGGAGACAGAGTGTGGTAACCCATGAGGCTCGGGAAAAGGTCCCTACATCTCAGAGCCCCAGTTTCCTCAGCTGCAGAGTGAAGGGTCTGGACGAGCTGATCTCTAAGGCTTTCCGCCCTGGCATCCCCGGGAGTGAGACTTACAGAGAATGACGCGTACCAAGGAGGCGCACGAGGCAGAAGGGTCTGTGAGTCTGAGGCAGCCTGGGTCACACAGTGTTCCACATCACGTAAGCCTCTATCTCAAAACAGAGACAGAGACAGAGACGGCAGAGGCAGGGAAAGAGACAGAGACATAGGCACAGAACAGGTCAGACCTGCTAGGGTTTCCCTAAGCTCGAGCAGGATCCATTCCCAGGTACTGCCGGAAAGCAGCAGGCAGGGACGCTCACTCTCCCGCCGGGCTGTCAATTTGAGCCGAAACCCTCCCCCCACCCCACCCCGGGTGAGACACGCAGAGACACACGCAGACACACACCCCATCTGCCTCTCCATCAGTCCCCGCTTAGCAAAGACGAAGGCAGCCGAGGCAGGAAGTCTTCCTCACTAGCTGCAGGGGTCTGCACCACGCCTCCAGCCTGGCTTTACCACTGTGCAAGTCGGGGGTGGGGGGACGTCTTCCCCGGAACCCCAGAGTTCCAAAGGCCCTCTTTCAGGGTGTGGGGGGCAGCGCCCCCTCACTTCGGCAATGCAGCACAGAGAGAACAGAGAAGGGTTTTAACCTGGACAGCCTGGCCCGACTGCTCCCCACGTGCCCCCCAGCACCCATCACCCCCACTCCGACAGGCTTCTCTATTCCTTTCTGCCCTGACAGTGCAGTTGGTAAGGACCTGGAAATTCTCTTTCCTGAGTGTCCTTTCGAGAGGTGATCAAAAATCAGTCAGCCACTGCCGCTGCCCACGCCAGCCAACGGAAAGGCAGCTCGTGAAGGCATCACGGAGTGTCCGCATCCGCCTTGTTCACAGGGTCTGGGACTTCATGACTTCAGGCTCATCCCCAGAGTCAAGATAACCATGAAAGGGAGGCGACCCGAATCCATTCGGGACATGGAGGCAGCTACAGGAGCACAACTAAAGACCCTCAGGAAAGAGGCTCCAGAGCTGCTCCAGAATGCGGCGGGAACCGCGGGACAAGTGTGTGTGAAGGCGGGAGGAGGATTTTTGAGGGGGATCGCGATCGAGGGGATGCATCTTTCACTGTCACACATTTTGTAAATCTTTTAACCCTCACCGTATTTTCAGAGCACACCTCCTGGTTTTTGGGTGCGGATGAAAATCAGCATTTGGTACCATTTCACCCACTTTACTCCTTTACCCAGACTGGGACCCACCCACCCCACCCCGGCTCAGGGCTTCTCAAAGAATGGTTTTCCAGGCTTTCTTTCCCAACAGACCTTTGGGGTTTGAACTCTGAGCTTCAGTGCAAGTTACCCATGTATCAGTGTTTAAGATTTGTACAATGCTTTCAACAGCATTACAGATGCCACTTCACTGGACCAAAAGGAGAGTCATTTTTTAGAAAGGTTCTCTAACCCCAAGTCAACTGTCACCCAGCCGAGGTGAAAAACAGCTTCTGTCCTGCACAGAGAAACGAGGCAGCGTGACACCATGAAGAGCAGCCACCTGGTCCCCCAAAAGAAAAAAAAAACAGCCGTCTCCAATCCGGCCAGGGCTCCCCCACTTTAGCGTACCTCACCGCCTAGGGCCACGGGAAGAGCATCTGGGCCCAGTTGTTTTCCCTCCAGGAGGAAGCCCTGGTCCACCTGGACATGGGGGCCCAGGGTAGAGAGTGGAACAGTGCCCACCCCATGGTCAGCTCACAGTCTGCACTGTGCAGGGGAGGGAGTGGGGGACAGTCCCAAGGTGAGGACAAGGAGGCGGCCGAATCCGTCCTGCAGCCCCCAAGACCACCGCCCCAGCTTCCCAGATCCGAATCCATTGTCACCAAGCCAAACATCGATTTCCACCTTCCTGCGCTTCTTCCCACCAGTGGGCGTACACGGGGCACCGCCGCGGTACACGTAGGGAGATGCTTTTTTTCACTGTCAATTAATAAGTTCGCATTTTGTTTCTTTGGGTTTTTTTTAATTTATTTTTGTCTTTTTGAGACAGGGTCTCACTATGCAGTTCAGGCTGGCCTTGAGCCCACTCTGTAGCCCAGGCTGGTCTTGAATGCAAAATGATCCTCCTGCCTCAGCCTCCTGTGTGCTGAGATTATAGGCAGGTGCCACCATGCCTGGCTGCATTTTATTAAACATTGGTTCACATCTCAGAAGTATGGCGAGGAGCAGAGTGTGGGCCAGAATGGAAGAGGAGACGGGGGAACTAAGGAGCAGGCAGTGGAGACCTGGGCTCCAGGCCTGGCTGCTTCCCACGTCCACACGTGACCTGACACAAGGCCTCCTTTGGGGATCGATTTCCCCATGGAAACACTGAACACACCTCAATAAATGCGGTCACTCTCCACCTGTCACCGTTAGGAGTGCAGGAACCAGCTCTTACACACATCTGGACTTTGAAGAGAGGTATCTCAGCCCAGTGTCCGGCTGTTGGCAATGCTGTGTTCGTTTAGGTCATGGGGTCAGTTACCATTGTCACGAAAGGGCACCTTGTCCTCCTGAAAAGTCCCAAATGCCAGCGAGGACACTTCCAGGGGAAATGGACATCACACAGCGACTCCTCCCGGGCTGGGTGGTGTACAGCTGTGCAGTGTGGGGAGGCAGCGGGGGTCCAAGAGGGAAGGACGGGTGAGGTGACAGAGCCAGGTGTCTTCCCTTGAGGGCCTGCGTCCCCTGCAGCTTCTCGAGTGAGAGGAGTCAGGTAACCCTTGGGTGACACTCGAGCACCCCCAACCCTATCCATGGCTGCTACCGAGCCTGCTCCCTCAGAGACCCTCCGGGCTCACTGCCTGGCCTCCCCGTGAGGTCCCAATTCTGCACCCGAGATGCACTTCATGTCCCAGCTGCAGGTCCAGCATGGGTCAGCAGACTCACCTGAGTGCAGGCCACCCCCACTGGCTCCCCAGAAACTCGCCCATTTAAACGGCATCGCCTCACTTCCGGCGCCAACTCAGCCCCAGTCCCCATCCTCACACACGGCTTCTCTCACGGGTGTCACTCATGTCCTGCTCGGCCTGAAGGCCAGAAGTTAAGCTTCCCTCTTCACAACCTCCCACAGTAACAAGCAGCCTGGACTCTGGCCTCTTGTTTCTCATTTTTGTCCGTCACATCAAATAAACCAACAGATCGAGCCTTTCTGAACTGGTTTGGTGGAGGAATGATTAGCTGCAGACCTGAACGGGTTCCTGTGCTCCCCCAGAGGGCCTCAACCTCCTAGCTGGGCACTGAAGAGCTCTGGGCCCTCCTCCTGTTCCCTCAACTGTTCCCTCACTCAGTCTGCCTCCCTCTGTTCCTTGCACCCCACTCCACACCCCCTTTCTGTTGAGCTCAGCCCAGCCCATTAGACACCCCTGCTGCCGCCACAGTGACTTGGTACCTGCTCCTGCCCCCGACCTGATGGGACTTCTACCATGCCCCTTTCCACAGGGCTCCCCCAGGAATGGATCCCAGGTCGCAGCCACCTTTACCCTCCACTGAGCCCAGCTGCCAGGCCTTGTTCTCTTGCTATGAAATTCGCCTGTACCAGCTGAGCTGGGAGCTCTAAAAGGCCAAGGGTCAGGTCCGAGGTCCCCCAGATCTGGGCTGGGCCCGGGCGCACGCAAGGCCAGGGAGAGCCCCGATGGTGCACAGAACCAGAGCACAAGGCCTGCTTGCTGTGGCGCATGTAGAAAATAAACCCCTCCACCTGCGGGAAGAGCTGACTGCTCCCGGCACGAGCTTCCAGGCAGCCCTGCTCTGAGAAGTGCTCCTTCAAGGCTTGGTTCAACATTAAAGAACAAAACCGAACCCGCTGGTCTACTGTATTCACCCAAAACACAATAGCCAGTGGGACCGACCAGGTGTGGCTCACTAAGCAGACCCGGAATCCTCTCCTCTCCCGAGCCACAGTGCCAGGTCCCCAGGGACAGGAGGTGCCGATAATGCTGCCTCCCGCACACAAGTTGCCCTGCACCAGCCGTGACCAGGGCCTTGGACCCCCTGCACTGCCCCGGGTCGCTCAGTGCAAAAGGTAAAACGCCACGCACGACAGTATTGGTGGGGAACTCGGAGGCCGGCTGGTCCGTCGTCCCTCTGCCGCCCGCACGACGCCCCCCGGCCTCCAGCTCCCGGGCGGCGCCGCGGCAGCTCTGCGCGAGGGGCGCACTTACCCGCGCGCGGTAGCTCAGGCCGGGTCCCAACAGGTGCTGCTGCGGGCGCGGCGGCTCCTGCCTGCCCCCGGGGGTCGGCTCTGCGGGCCCTGGCAGCGGGCAGGGCTCGGGGGGCAGCGGGGTGGCCCTGCGCCCCGGCGGGCCCGGCGGCGGGGCGGGAACGGGGTCCTGGGCGCCGCGGGTCCTGGCCCCAGGCGAGGCCGGGCTGCCGGGCGCCGCGTCCTGGGTCTCCTGCAGCTTCAGCCGCGGCACCTCCTTGGTGCCCCCCAGGCAAAAGTTTTTCAGGCTCAGCAGGGCGGCTGGGTTGGCGAGCTTCATGCTGGCCATGCGGGGGATCAGGCTGCACAGCGGGGTGGGGCTGTCCGGGGCGGGCGAGGCGTCGTCCTCGGGGGGCTCCGGGGCGAGGCGGGGCGGCTGCGGGGCGCCCTTGCTCCGGGCCGGGCCCGGGGGGGCGCCCTCCTCGGCGGCCTGGACGGGCTCGTTGCGGAAGCGGCTGTACTTGGCGCGGTGCAGCATCCCGGGGTGTCCCGCGAGCCCTGCGCACAGCACGAGCCCCGCCAGGCCGTCCTGGCCGCGGCCTCGCATAGCCTCGCCGGCCCAAACGGGTCCTTCCCCAGCGCCGCCGCGCTCCGACGCCCTCCCGCCTCGGCCTCCCCAGCCGGCCCGATTGTCCCTCGCCGGCTCCGCCCGCCCCGGGCTCACCGCCCCGAGCCTCGCAGCGGACCGGGCGCAGACTCAGCCGCGCTGCACCGGGAACTTTCAGACTCGCTCCCGCGGGCTCCCCTGGGGTGGGGCGGCCTGCAGCCCTTTAACCCTTCGTGCGTCCTCGGGATCGCTCATTGCAACAGGAAAAAAGCCGTGCACTCGAGCGCAGGGCCCTGCTGCCCGGAGCCCGCGGGTCCTGCCAGCCGCGCTCATGCACCGGCCAGGAGTCCCCTCCTGGCCGCAGCCTGCAGCGCCGGGGACAGCGAGCGGCGACCTGGGCCTGGCCGCCCCGCCCCGCACTCCCTCCTCCCTGCCCTTCCCGCCCGGACTCCTCCCGCAGCTCCCTGCAGGGCCCCGGGCCTTGGAAGGCTGGGGGGTGCAGCTCGCCGCGCAGAGTGTTGAAATTTTTATGAATGAACTTTGCCGAATGGAGTCCTCTCCGCGCGCCTGTGCGAGCTAATAAACCCGTGAATGGAGCCGAGAATAGCTGCCATTGACCGGCGGCCTCGGAGGAGCTCGGCTGCCGTCCAATCAGGGAGCGGCTGGTGACGCAGGCACTATAAATACGCTCAGCTAGTAGCCGGGAGGAGGGCAGGGGGAGCGCGAGCTCAGCCTGCAGCGGGTGGGCTAGGGGAGGCAGCCCTCGCTAGGACCCCAGCGGGTTCTGAGCTGTTTTCTTTCTGGAGAGCCAGGAGAGCCAGGGACTCGCTACATTGTTCCTGATGTGAGCACGCCGGGTACACGACTCCCCCGGGAGGCCGGGTTGCATCTTCTTGCAAACAGTGTTTCTCTCTCTCTCTCTCTCTCTCTCTCTCTCTCTCTCTCTCTCTCTCTCTCTCTCTCTCTCTCT
>PVLA01007761.1:0-87865 GCA_004027455.1 Hydrochoerus hydrochaeris | reverse complement strand
GCTGTGCCCGCAGGACACGCCGCTGCCTTTTTAGCAGGTGCTGAGGTGGGGAAGGGCCAGGAAAAGCTAGGAAGTATCTGAAAGCACCGCAGCGTCGCCTGGGTCCAAGGTTTGGCTTCTGCCACTGTTCATTCACTCAACTGTCAAGACTCAAGCTGGGGAAGGGCAGGGCCTGTGCCTTGGGCTGCACCCTCTCACTCATATTCATCACGGATGACCCAAGCCCTGGGGACCTGACCTAAGTTAGGACCTGCAAGGCTGTGGGCAGTCGTGGAGAAAGGCAGCCTCTCCAGCTTCCTGCTGGCGTCCTGCTGGGACATGCTTCTCCCAGGAAGGCCTGTCTGGACCTGCCTACATTTTCCTTTCAATCCTTGCTGGCCTTTTTTGGTTCCGACACCTCCTCCTAGCAAATCTAAGCTGCAGTGGCTCCACCCTTCAGAACCCACATCCCTGGGGCTGAGAAGGTAGACTCAGGGCAAGAATGCCAGGCAAGCAGGATGGTGTCTCTTCTTCCTCCCCGTTGCTCTTTCTTTCTTTCTTCCTCTCTTCTGCCTTCCTGAGCCCTGAGCCCGCCCTTGCTTACCCAATACCATCATGCACACCTGCTGTGCTGCCTTGAGAAAGTTATATTACTTCTCTGTGCTGAATTTCCTCCTATTAGCAGCAGCTGTCTAAGAGGATGGGTGGGGGTCAAGAAGAGTTTGTGAGATCATCATAATCCTTGTAAAGCCTTGGTGGAATGCTCCAGATCAGTCAGTGGCACCAGGGACAGTTTCCATAGAAAACAATTTTCCTATAGCTGGGGAATGTTTGGGACAGTTCAAAGGGGAGCAAAACCTAGATGTCTTGAACACGCAGTTCCCAGCAGGGTGCAGGCTCCTTTGAGAATCTGCTGGTGTGAGGGGAGGTGGAGCTCAGGCAGTGGTGCAGGTGATGAGAAGCACCTTGAAACAGATAGTGCTTTACTTTTTGCTCACCTGCTGTGTGGGCAGATCAGTCTCAGAAGCAGTGGGGCAGGAAGAAGCCCTGGGGTTTGTTTCCTGAAGGTTCTAGAAGGGTTGGGAAGTCAGATCAGTCCTAGTGAGTGATCTAGCAGAACATTCTCCACCCACTGTTTCTCCTGTCTTCAACTCTCAACAGCAGGCTTAGAGGAGTCCTAGAGTTCTGTGAGCTGGGCTTCATGGGAGATTCTGGTTGGAGTCCAAAATACTAGAATGCTGAGAGAAATGCAGAGGGTAAAGACCAGACTCATGAGATTTCAGTTGGAAACAAGTACTTCCTGGGCAGTTGGAATCAAAACTGTATGTGTTATTCTCTGGCAGGAAATTTGTCCACATTTTGTTCATGTCCTGAGATTTTATAGGAGACCAGGATTGAGGATGACAGACCAATTAAACTGACAAATGAAATCTCAAGGAAGCCCAATGTTCAGGCTGTGGCATGAATATTGTCAGAGGATTTTAGCCAGCTCTACAGTGAGAATCAAGAGCAAATGGCACAACTAGGTGACTTTAAGATTTCCAGTTTCCCCAGAAAGGAAAACCCTGAAAAGTTTTGGTGGAGGAGAGCGTGGTTCCTAAAAAGATTACCATTAAAAACAAGCCAAGTACTTTGCATCAGAACAATAGGAAGAGTGCTGTGAGGGCATTACAGGAATCAGCAAGAGCTGGAATGTCAAACATGAAAGATCTGTTTTGAGAAAAGAGTGCTAGGAAACCCAGCTCATTCAGGGCCAGCTAGAAAAGACTTTGTTTCCCTGAACCTTACCCATACCAACACTCAGAGGCTTCTGCAGCCATGATCCAAGGAGGCCCAGCTACTGCACAAGCTGGCAGCAGACCTTGGCATCATCCACAAGGTGTGGGTTGCAAGAGTTGCAAGGTCAAGGAGGCTCCACTCAGATTTCAGAAGGCCTGGGAGGCTGGGCAGTGTGGCCCTGAGAGGACAATGTGTGAAGTTGTGAGAGTGAAACCCAAAAAATGCAATAGAGACCTCCAAGGAGTTGGAGAAGCTAGGGACATAGAATACCAGAGGAAAACCACAGGCGATGAAGAAATCCATGCCAAGAGAGAGGCCTTGATAGCTGAACGTGGACTAAAACTTCTTAAAACTGGTAATGCCATGGGAGGGGGGAGCCTCCCAAACCCTTTGGAGATCATATATTGTCATGACATCTTGCCCCAGCTCTGGGATGTGGAATTACAGGATCGAATATTTGTCCTGCTGGGTTTCAGACTTGTTTTCCTGATTTCTTTGTGTTATAGATTGAAAACTGGTGGTCAACTTAATGCCAGCATGGTGCCGAGTGTGCCGAGCGTAGATGTTCCACCTGAGGAAAGCTATCAGCATAAATGGAGACGTGGAGAAGGAGAAGCTATCACATTAGTGCATCACGTTACTGAGTTAAGGCATTAGTGCATTGAGACATTGTGGGTTCTCCTACAAGTTTCTGTTTGAGCCATTGGTTCTCCTGGAGAAGCTCTAGTCCTCACATTGAGCACTGCTTCCTGGCCCCGGAGGGGAAGACAGGTGCTGCTTGGTCTCAAGGATGAACTCATCACACTGGCTTCCTGGCATGTACTGGACTGTGCTTGTTGTAGGAGGAGCTTGGGGCCTCCGTGTCGCTGAGGATGGCTGTGGTGCTTTTCCAGGACAGCTCTGGTCTTTGTTGTGAGTGTGACTTCTTGGCTTCAGCATAGAACCATCAACCTACCAGCACAGCTCCTTCTCCCTGCTAGCATAGACTTTCTGGTTTCCACCATTGACCTTTGGGCCTTCCCAGCATGGATCTGTAAAAGAGACTGGCGTGAGTCCTTCTTGTTACGAATTTGGTGACTCATAGACACAGACTAAATGCTTTAAAGATACGCACGTGAGTCTTTGGGGTGCCAGGGGCAGAATGTTATGGTTTATATTGAAAATGTTCCCCATGGCCCCATGGATTCACAGGCAGGGCTTTGGGAAGAGGAGTGAACCATGGTGAGGATATTGCTGGCTTGCTGTGAGGAGGTGGAGGTCTTGTAGGAAGAGGCAGGTCACTGGGGAGGTGACCTGGAAGGATGTGCCATCCTCCCTGGCTCCTCCCTTCTCTCTCTGCTTCACCTGGCCACCATGAGGTGAGCACCTTTCCTCCGCCAGGCCCTTCCACCATGCCATTTCTGTATTTAAGCCAGCTAAATGTGGACTAAAATTTCTGTAAACATGAGCTAAAATAAACCTCTGCTCTCTTCCATTGTGTGTGTTGGCTTTTGTGTCCCAGTGACAAGAAAGTGACTAAACATAACTATGGAATAACAGAAAGAGCAGTATTATTCCTCACAAGAAGACATTAAGATTGTTAGCGGAAATCCTCAAATACAGTAATCAAGAAATTCCTTTGGATGGTCCAGAGGTGTGACATGAAAATGACGCACATTTCCAGATCTCATCACCCTCACCTGTGGATCCCATGGCTGAGAAAGAGCTGTTGAATCCTGCCAGCAGTGAAGAAACCAAGGCGCACGTAACATTTTCCTGAAAGCACAAAAAGCTAAATTTAATACCACTGCACGATGGAATTAGCACTGGGTATCTTAGTGTCTCTTTTTTTTCAAAGTATCTGTTCATTACATTGTGCACTATATAATCAATTCTCATAAACTGTTTAGAAGTTCTATGCATGCATGAATCTCTACATGTATACTTAAGCGTTATGTTCAACAGTGATGCTCGCAGAGCTCTTGTACAATTACTGTTGCTGAGGGACAGTTTCACACGAGTAATGCAGGGGAAGGATGTCACTGAGACCCACCTCAAGGGCCTCACTGAATGGTGCCGCCAACAGCATCCTCACCATAACGCAAGTTAGGCGGGATTATTTGAAAATGGCTCCGACAACTCTAAAAACAGCCTTGGGTCTGGACCAGATTCCTTCTAGGCTATCAGTGACCCAGCTTATCCAAGCATTTCCCTCTAAGAGTAATGTGCACAGTATAGAAGTAATTCAAAAGATGGTATCCTGGTTACCTTTCTCATTGCTGAGACAAAATGCCTGACACCCAAAATGAAGAAAGGAAAGGTTTATTTAGCTCACGGTTTGTGGAGGTTTCAGTCCATAACCAGCTGGCTCCAGGGGAGGTGGCATGGCACAGGGGCAGTTCATGGTGGCAGAAGACAGCAAAAGCAGCAAGAGCAAAAGGGGGAAGAGCAAGCTTCTCCTCCTCCTTTATAGTGTAAGCAGGCTCACCGCCCTAGGGCAGGTGTGGCACTCACACTATCTCCCTGCCCTCCTCCTGCACAGGATGAGGATGTTTACAAAGTAAAGATCCTGGCTCCCTGCTGTGTGGCTGAGTTAAACCTCTGAACTTCTCAGGTTGACAAGAGTCAACCATCACAGTTGGTCAACAGATGTGACTCTGTTGGGCTCTCCTATATGGTTTTCATCAATAACATTGCTTTGGTACAAATAAAGAACAACCTAGATGTTGCCCATTGAAAATTTGCTTACTTCAGGGAACCAAACCATAGAAACTTAGTACTTTGGCTTGTCATTCAGAAAAGCAGTGGAGGAGGAGATGGAAACCACAGTTGAAATATTATGCATGGTGGCAGAGAGTTCACAAATTAGTGACTGATTTTTCCCTGCAGCTTGTGGATTCAGGCAAGGTGGGTAATGCCAGAGCTCTTCTACAGAGATGCGATGTGATTGCTGAACAAATTCTGTTGGTGTTCTGGATTAGGAGCGCTCTGAAGCAAGGAAAACCACCAGTTCTGAAATCTCCACTTGAGTTGCTCCCTGAATTATATCACAAGGAAGAAGTGTACACTTCCACCATGCAAAGCTATGCTTTGGGCGCTGACGTACCATCTGCTAGCGTGCCACGTGAACATCTGACTGAGAAAAAGCATGAAACTGAACCACCTGGTTCTAAAACATCCCACACTTTTGCTGAAGAACGTTGGAGAGTATGTTCCTTTCACTGAGCCCTCTGAAAGCTTTGGATTTTATGCAAAGCAACTAAAGGAATCCAGGGAAACCCCTTCCTGAAATAAGCAGAGGCTGCCTTGGTTTTTGTGTATTTGTGATCTTATATCTTGATGTTATTTTTAAAATGTGATGGAAAGGAATAAATAAATAAATAAAATGAATGGAAGAAAGAAAGAAAGAAAAAAGAAAAGAAAAGGCGAGCATTAGCTTGGGAGTTACCAAATCAGCTATAGGATCTTCTCTAGGTTATCTAACCTCTCTGAGACTCAGTCTTCTCATCTGTAAACTGGCCATGATACTGATATACCTACTGGGCACTTACTCTAGACCAAGCCCTGAACTAACTGCTTCACAATGAAGCTTCCCAGCAACTGCACTAAGCACTCACTGTCCACAATGCAGGTCCAGTAAGGGGCAGCTCTGGGGTGGATCCAAGTGCCAACTCTCACTAGCTCATCCTTGGCCACTGGGATGGAATCCCACAAAGCCAGTCACAACTCCATGGCCTGCTAGGTGGGAATTCTTGCTCTTTTCCCCTTGGAGATCTAGAAAATTCACCAGAAATACCCCACAAGTAAAAATATAAATAATAGATAAGAAAAACCATTAGTGTCACTAAACCATCAAAGAACCATTAACCCCTTTCATGGTGACCTCTATGGGGGCCTCCTTTGCTCAGAGACTCTCTGTCCCTTGACAGGTGCCTTCTTTGGGGCGGCTGCCCAGCAGGTAGGACACAGCTGGGGCTGCCTGGGCCCACTCTGTGAACCCAGAAGCATAGGAAACAGGGGACTGACGAGTGGGCTTGTAATACTCTGATCAACCACTAACCACCTGTGCCGTCATCTTGTTCTGTATGAGCCGCCATTTTAGATTTAAGTCCTTGTTCTTGTCACGAGATAAGTTTCAGTTTAATAAGCCTCAGCTGTTTCTCACAGAAGTTTCCTTTTCCCCGGAATGACGCTTCACTTGCCGCCCTAAAGCCCTAAATGACCAACCAGCTCACTCCCCGTGTTCTTATCAGCCTACCCACCAATCGGCTGCGTTGCTCCTCTATAAAAGCAAACTCCCTTAGTTGTGAGGCGCGCAGTCTCTAGACCGGTTACCGGAGGCTGCGTCGGTTGCCAGGCTTGGCAATAAAACTCCTTCACCTTTGATTAATTGGATTGAATTTTTATTCCTTAGTCGGGCTATTACAGGCTGTCCAGGTCCTGAGGAGAACCCAGGCGGAATGCAGAATAAGTCCCAAGTAACTCCAGGGGTTGCTGCTTTGAGACTGTTATGGTCTATGCCTGTATGACCCCAAGAACCCCACGAGATCAGAGGTGGCACCTTTGGAAGGTGACTGGATTATAGGAGTTTACAGCTGGCTTGGTGTTTGGAGGTGGGGTCTGGTAGGAAGACAGGGTGGTTAGGGGCGTGGCCTAAAGTGTTCATCCCCTTCCTGTCTCCTTCCTGCTTCCTGGCTGCCATGAGGTGAGCAACTTCCTTCCACTCAGCCCCTTCAACCGTGCTGTTCTGCCTGGGAGCCAGCAGACCATGGACTGAACCCTCTACAAACTGTGAGCCAAAACAATCTCCTCCTTTCATTTGTATCAGGTATTGTGTCCCAGGGATGAGAAGGTGACAGGCAGGAACCAAGGAAAGCAGGGGATCTCTTCCTTTCACTGTCATTTCTGTCACAAAGGAGACCAAGCCTTGGAAAATGTCCCCAAGTGACCCCAGAATCCATCTAACAGCTGTCAGTGAGGGAAGGAAACAGCAGAAGCCCCGGTATGGGGAAGGATTCTGCAAATAATATTTACATAAAGTTCTTGGTGTGCAGCACCAAGGGCACTTTCTTCTCCATCCTTGAAGTCCCTGGAATAAACTGACGAAGTGCACAGAGTGCAGAGCAGGGATGACTGGGTTCATTCCATCAGGATATCCTTTCCCCTCTCTGGGAGGGGACCAGACCAGCAGCCCCAGGTCTGCAGATGAGTCTCCAGGCAACGGCCACTGTGGTCACCTGTGCCTGGCCCCCAGGTCTTCTTCCTGCAGGGAGACCTCGGAAACAGAGGAGACATCAGGTGGAGAGACCGCTGTCACCTCTGCTATTTATGTCACAGCTTTTTACAACCATGCTTGTGACCAGGGAGTCTGCAGTTTTTTGAAATAAACCAATTCAAACTGAGGCAATCAAGTACGTCCATGTCACATGGCAGAGATTGAAGCCCACTCGTGGGAAGCCCAGAAGGGGTGATTCCAAGAACCAAGCCTGCATCTCACAAAGACTGAGGCAGAACTGTTCCCACCTAGACTGTCACTGACTCTTGAAGAAACACTGTCCTTTTTTGTTTTGTTTTGTTCCAGTTCTGGGGATCAAATCCAGGGAACACTGTGCTACATTCCCCAGCCCCTTTAATTTTTACTTAGAAACAAGATCTCACTAAGACAGGCCTTGAACTTGCAAGTTTCCTGCCTCAGCCTCCCATGATGCCTGGCTTTGCCTTTTGCTATCTGAATGGAATGTTTTCCATTCACCCACAGCCTGCCACCCTGGTGGGACATCATCTCTCTGAGGCTTGCCGTGGGCTCTGACTTGGTGTCCTGGAACCAGGGCCACTTAGGAAGGCACAGGAAACACACATCTTTCTGCTTGTTGAAAACAAGATAATGTACTTGGAAATGCTATAATAACAAGTTCAAGATGATGCAGAGGAAAAAGTGGGTTCAGTTGCAAATAATAAAAAAACCAAAAAAGCACAGTGGTTTAAAGTTTACTCGCCTGGAGGTGGGAAACCCAGGGCTGTTCCAGCTCACGTCATCCTTAGTATCTGTTCCTCCGTAATGGACCCAAAATGGCTAATGGGGCTCCAGGCATTTCATCTGCATTCTAGGCAGCAATATGAATGAGAGGATAGAAAAGAATATGCCCACTCTCTTTAAGGGAACATCCTGGAAGCTCCCTATACTGCTTTCAGAGGAGTCAGAGTGAGTCACATGGATGTACTCAGCCATGAGAGAAAAGGAGCCCTCATCACCTGAGAATGCAGACGTCTTTTGTCTGGGTGCATGACTGGGGCTCACAAAATCACAGTTCCACTCCTGGGGAAAAGGAGAACGGATGTCGTGGTAGAGCAAATGTTGCTATTTTCAGAAGATTTTCTGCTTAGATAAAATTTAAAGCTAGATTAGGATAAAAGAGTGTCCTTGGGGGTGCTGGGTGTGATGGTACAAGCCAGTAATCCCAGCACTCAGGAGGCTGAGGCAGGAGAATCACTGTGAGTTCAAGGCTAACCTGAACTGCATGGCAAGACTTTGTCTCAAAAAAAAAAAAGGAAAGCAAAGCCATGCTAGGTCCAGGAGGAGTACAACAAACCAATTCACCCTTCCCATGAGCCAGCCAGCACAGGGGCTGAGACTCAAGAATACCCCCCCACCCCCCAACCACCTATGAGCAACCAGCTGACTTGGAGGATCACAGGCTGAGTTCATAGCAACTGAGGTATAAAAACAACTAAATACTTGTTGTTGACCTTGCAGGCCTAAGGCCGGTTATCTGGGCATCTATATAAAGGATAACAATATGCACCATAGCAACTATGGAGGATTTCCTTCTGTCTTGTTCTTGAAATCCAGTACTGTTCTCACTGTTTTGTTTTGTTCTGTTTGGATTGGATTTGGCCGCCATGAAAAGCTATGCTTTGGGCGCTGATGTACCATCTGCTAACATGCCATGTGAACATCTGACTGAGAAAAAACATGAAATTTATTTTGTTAGGCTTTATTCTCATTAAAATAAAAAAAGGAAAGAAAACAAAACAAAAAGCACCCTTCATCAACAGGGCTGAGGGCAGAGCCCCTTTTTCTGCACGTGCGCACACACATGCCATGCCTCCAAGCGGCCCAGGAAGCAGGTGCTGCAGAGCAGGAGTTCACATCCGCAGAGGTCAACTGGCCAGGAAGGAGCCGGCTGGAGGGAGTCCTTACCTTACTCAGTGGGGGACACAGCAGAGGGAGGGCTCTGAGAAAAACCAGATGCTCCCGACCATCTGCATGAGCAAGAAAACACGTCCTTCTGAAGCTTCCAGAAATGTGCGTGGCCCGGCCACGCTCTGGTCTCAGCCTGGCGAGAGGCCATGAGGCTCCTGCCCAGGCTAAGTTGTCTCGTCGAAGCCGAGTGGGTGGTCATCTGCTCGGAAAGTGGCAGAAAAGGAATCACGGTCTTGGGACTGGAAACGTGACACGGCTATAACAGAGACAGGGTGTGGGGTGGCTCTGAAATCAGGTACACGGCAGTGGCTGGAAGCATTCTGAAGCACGTGACTGAAAAGCTTAGATTTCCTTGAGCGGAAAAATGGACATAAAGGGGGCTTTTGGCGAAGTCTGCACAAAAGGAAAAAGAAAGAAAAAATAAAAACAAAAAACCTGAGACACTAGTCATGAGGAAACTGGGGCGGGGGGCTCCCTGCTATCCAGTGGCAAAGCTGAGTAGAACTGTGTCCCAAAGTGGCATGGCCTGACCCCCAAATGTGGTGTCAACCTGAATGCATTTAGGAACATCCAGACTAGCCTAGCACAGTTCCGGGCATGTTTGTGGATGATTGACATGCAGGTCAGCAAACTGAGGGAGAAGACCCATCCCAGATGTAGTGGCATCAACCAATAAGCTTGTAGCTTGCGTGGAATAAAAAGGGAAAGAAGGAGGCAGTTGCCCTTTTGCTTCCTCCAGTTTCTTCAGGCTTCTAGCACAGACTCTTCAGCCTTGCACTGTAGACCCTTCAGCTTCCACATGGACTTGAACCAGACACTGCAGTGAGCTCCAGGCCTTTGACCTTTGCTGGATCCTCCAGCTCTCCTCCCCTGCCTAGTAAACCCTATATCATATATGGTTAACATGTGTCCTACGTTTAATATGTTGTATTAAATCTGTCCTTCTAGTGAACCCTGACTGCCACACATGGGGAGCAGGATTTGTGACAGATTTAACTGGACACATCACATGCCCAAGAAAAGTGTGGCAGGTGAGGTCTTACTTCTTGCTACCTTTAATAAGTTCAGGGAAGAAATATGGGAAGGAGGAAATGTCCTATACATGTATATACATTATCAGGATTTGATGGTTTGAACACTCTCAGATTATCCAGCGGGCAAAGATGCTAAACTTAAAAGATTCACTGCTAGTGACATGTGCACTTCAGTCAAAGCCCAGGGAATGACATCTCTGAAAGATCAAAAGGAGTCAGTCACAGAAAAGGCTCTGAGAGATATCAAAGGGAAGCCTCGCAGACACCCTCCGTCCACCTGGAGAGCCCACCGTGAGAACTCTCAGCCCTACCAACCCAGGGCAAAGCTGGAGACCTGGGTACCCAGGGAAGGTCTTGTCGGAGGCAAGACTTGGCCTCCTGTCTCATGCGGCAAGTCCCCGAGACACACACAGGGCACCCGTAGGACCCCCAAGATGGCAGTGTCAGCAGGGGCTGCTGGCTTGTGCTGATGTGGACAGTGAAGGTGACAAGAGCAAAGAAGGACGCCAACCTGCCCCCAAGTCCTCGGGCAGGAGACGGTGATGAAACACAGGCTGCCCTTCCTAAGAAAGGCAGGGGTACCAAGAAGAGGCCACCAGCCATGGAGGACGGCCCGGGGCTCTCGGCAGAGCCCGTACAACTCACTCAGCAGGGCTGTATCTGCAAATTACTTAACCTTTTTTATTACCCCATGTCTGCAGCATGTACTCATTACATTCCCAGTGAGGACCGTGTCTTCTTCATTGTGTGTCCCCGTCTCTCCATCTCTTGGTTCCCTCTGACAAAGATCCACCTCCCATTTTTCCATGTTCTATTTTTTACTTTGCTCTTTATTTATAGCTTTGGTTTATCATAAGAGAAACTGTGTAATATTTAAGCTTGTGTCTGGATTACTTAACATCATGGCCCCAAAGTGCACCCATTTTCCTACAAGTGATTCGGGTTTGTTCTTCTTTCTAGCTGAGCAGTGCTCTGCTGTGTGTAAGGCCCTCCTTATCTTCTTCATGCATCTGCTGACAGACATACAGGCTGTTTCCAGGATTTAGCTGCTATGAGTTGTGCTGCTATAAACACGAATGTGCACATATCATTCTAATATGATACCTTTAATTCTTTTCAGACGGTCTCCCAAAGAGGAATAGCTGGCTTGAATGGAAGTTCTAGCCTCAGTTTGTTTTTTTCTGTTGTTTTTGTTGTTTTTTGTTACCAGGGTTCGAACTCATGACCTAGAGCTCACCAGGCAGGTGCATACACTGCTGAGCTAAATCCCCGGCCCTTAGCCTCAGTTTTTTGTGAAATTCCCACTCTGGTTTCCACAGTGGTTGTGCTAATTTACATCCCACCAACATGCCTCTGTACATACTTGAAATCCATGACACTTCTGTACCTTTAATCTTTCCCTTCAGAACCAGAATGCCTACACCCATGTATTCTGAGAGCAGATGATTTCTATTTTTCACTTCTCGGGTCCATGGCAGAATGGGCTTTGTCCCTGGCTGGGTCACTGCTGGTGCCTGGCTCACACCTGATTCAGGTGACTCAAATGACGCCTTTTAGGACCTCTGAGTGAGGAGGCTGAGGGAGACTTTGGACTTCGAGTCAACGCTATGATAAACTGAGGACCTCAGGACCTGGGGGAGAGGAGCTGAGTGTATTTTGCTCATAAAATGGCGGTGAATCTGGTGGCAGGAGGATTCCCGACCTGTGGGAAGTTAAGATCATAAGTTTATTTTGCGTAAGCTGCTAAATCTGTGACAATTGTTAATGGCAACATCAGTAACTAATGATACAGGTCAGGGAGAAAGAAGCTTAGGCTTCATTTTGTTTTTTGAGTTAGGGTCTCACTAGGCAGGCCAGGCTGGCCTTGGACTCTGTGGAGCCTGAGCTGCCTTCTGGGCGCTGCAGCCCTCCTGCCTCTGCTGGGTCTGTAGGCGGAATTCTAGGTCACCTGGAATAGGGAGGCACCTCAGACAGACCAGAACTTCACTCCTGATTCAACCTCCGACCCGCTGATGTCTCTGAGCCTCAGTTTCCTCAGTGGCTGGGGGGCGTAGCTCATCAAACGCCCCCAAACCAGCACTTGTTTGCAAAGATTTCCATCTGTCCATATCAAAATAGCCATGGTTTTAAGGTATGTGGAGGAGAAGGGGTTATATAAAGCTGTATTTACAAAGGTAAGAATTATATAAAGTTGTATGGCATTTTGTGATACAATAAAAACTTGAAACCCCTGCTGGGCACAGTGGTGCATACCTGTAGTCCCAGCAACTCATGAGGCTGAGGCAGGAAGTCAGCATGGACAACTTAGAGAGACCCAGTCTCAACATCAAAAAGAGGCCAGGGAGGTAGCTCGGCGGCCAAGGGCTTTGCCTCACCATGAGTACAGTCCTGGGTGAGTCTCTGCCACACGCACACACACACACACACTTACCCTCTGTCCATCTCCAAAGCACGTCTGAGCTCGCTCTGGGGACCACGGGATTTGCTGGATTTACTCTCAGCTGAAGACAGACATGCGCAGTGAGCTGTTATTACCGTGTTCTTCCAAATCCTACAGTGAGGAAAACGCAAGAGAAGAGGAGGGAGGAGGTGGAGCCAGGCCCACAGCAGGACCCGAAGGCGGGCGCAGCCAGGAGCAGGAGCTGGGGCCTCGAGGGCGCCTCAGCCCCCAATCAAAACATAATGCAGCCCACACGCGGCTTTCTGCCTGCTTTTCACTGAGCAAAAAGTCCTCATTTGTCATACCACTAAAGACGCGTGTTCCCTTTAATGTCTAGGTAGCGTCACCATGCAAAGGTGCCACAGCCCAAAGAATGGACATTTAGTCTCTCCTCACTGTCTCTCTCTGTCTGTCTCTGTCTGTCTCTCTGTCTCTGTTTGTCTCTGTCTCTCTCTGTCTGTCTCTATCTGCCTGTCTCTGTCTTTGTGACCATCTGTGTCTCTCTGTCTGTCTGTCTCTGTCTGTCTGTCTGTCCCTCTGTCTCGTCTCTCTGTCTCTCTGCCTGTCTCTATCTTTGTGACTGTGTCTGTCTCTCTGTCTGTCTCTGTCTCTCTTTCTGACAGTGACAGTTCTTGCTCTTGTAGCTCACTCTTTTCACAGAAAATACTCACTGTGGATTCCAAAAAAAGCGATTGGAGGCTGGGCACAGTGATACTCGTATATTCTCCCAGCACTCTGGGAGGCTGAGGCAGGAGAATCACAAGTTCGAGCCCAGCCCGGGCAACTTAATGACTTCGACTTCATCTCAAGATAAATAGTATATAAAAGGAGGCCCTGAGTGTGGTCAGTGCCTGCCCGTGCCCACTGTACCCTTCCCCCAGCTTTCCTGCGCATTTGGAATTTCTGCAGGAAGGTGTGCGTGCAAGCAGTCTCAGACACCCAAGCTCAAATCCCAAGCTATGGCCTAGAAGCCCCGCTCAATGGCCGCCCGGTCTGTATAGCGCCCCCTGGCTGCGGTGGCGGGCACCGCACCCGGGACACACTGTCCCTCCCCACCCCTCAGCTCTGTGGGCCTAGAGGGGGGAAGGAGGCAGAGGGTCCCTCTGGGCCCAAGCGGCCGGGCATACAGTTTGGGTCCTTCCCCTGGTAGCCGAGCCTGGTGGCGGAGGGGAGGTCACTGCTGGCAGCTCAAAGGCTGCCACCTGACACCAGGCCTTTTCTCGTCCATCCTCTGAGCTGGTGCCGGGCATCCGCCTGGCCCCTCACGCCTGGGCGCGGGCAGCAGACAGGGGCAGGGGACGGGGCAGTGCGGGTGGGCGGGAGCCCCCAGACGGCCGCCCATCCGTGATCTGAAAGGCGAACTGTTCCTTCAGCCTCACACGGCTTTGGCGCCACGACCCGAACACAGAACACAGCACAAGTCGCGGTGAGGACTCACAAGTTCTGTTGTGTGTCGCCGGGCTCTTCTCATCTTCTGAAACAAGAACTCATTCATCCACGCAATTTGAATCAAATGAGTTTAAGAGCCGAGAAGTGGAAAACAAAACCAAGAAGGAAAATAAGGCAAAGACAGCGGTGATAGAAGTAGCGTTTTAACAGAGGGACCAGAAGCAGTCCTGGTCCACCAACTTCTTTTTGCTTAGTTTTGTTTTTAGTTCTTTTGAGACAGGGTCTCTCTATGCAGCCCAGGCTGGCCTTGAGCTCACTGTGTAGCCCAGGCTGGTCTCAAACTCACAGTGATCCTCCTGCCTCAGCCTCCCAAGAGCTGGGGTCACAGGCGTGTGGCACAGGCCCAGAGCATCAGTTGAGTCCTGAGCTCTGAAGCAGATCAAATCCGCTTGTCTCCATGATCCATGTGATTCACTGATGAAAACAAAACTTCTCAGCATCACCACTAGGTCTTCAGGAATTTACTTTGAAAGTTTAGTTGTCGTTTGTTTCTGTTGGCATCTGGTTCGGGGGAGGGAAGGGGCTCAGTGGTACTGGGGCTCCAGCCCAGGGCTGTGCCCACGTGAGGCGAGCGCTCTGCTCACCTCCCTGTCGGAGCCAGCCACTGTGAACCTGCGGCCCTCCTGCTAGTGCTTGGGTGGCTCTGGAAGCACTCGGCCCGCTGCACACACAGCCAGCTGGCCCCCGGCTCTGCCTGGAGCCGCCGTCCGGATCTCCCTGACGCGGCTCTGGGTCAGATTGGAGCCCTGGCTCAGGGATGGTCAGCAGCCACCACCATGCTGACAGGGACCCAGGGACCCGCGCCGAGGACAAAGCAGGACAGGCCTCCCGTTCTGCACTGTTACCCACCATGCCCCACAGGCACAGTGCTGTCTCAGAGTCGGTCACACAGTCGGCTTCGAGCTGGACCTGCGCCTGGCAAGTTTTCAGGTGCTGTAGTCCCACTGGCCAGTGCTGGCTTTGTGTCCCCGTCACAATCTGGGGGTCCCCAGCATCGCAAACCCGTGCATTTTCATCGCATCTGTAATGGAGATCTGTGCTCAGGGATTTTCATTGTTTTGCTTTGTTTTTTGTTTTTTGGGGTTTTTTTTGGTGCCAGGGATCAAACTCACAACCTTGTGTTTGCCAAGCAGGCACTTACACCACTGAGCCAAAACCCCGGCCTTTGCTTTGCTTTTTTTAAACAGGGTCTTACAATGGAGCCCAGGATGGCCCCAAACTCATGGCAATCCTCCTGCCTCAGCCTCCTGAGGACTTCGAGTGCCCCCCAAGCCTGGCCCCTGCCCCCTTGCAGACTGTGGGTTAAATGGTACCAACAGCATGCGACCTGCCGAGCTCTCGTCTGTGAATGAACCTGATTGACTTAGCAAACGTCATTGTCTTATCTTAAGCAGGCGGCTGAAGCTTTAGAGCATCGCACCCCTCCCGCCCCACGGAGCAGCAGCCAATGTCGATGATGCCTGAGGCCACCTTCCCGACTGAGGGGACACAGGTGCCCCCAGCAGCTGTTAGAGTGAGGCGTCTTTGGTGACTGCGTGGCTGTCTGTCTTTACTTTTTGCTTGAAATGGCCCTTTTCACCGTATTTGTCACATTCGTCACAGGGGATCTGGACCTGCACGTGACAGTCCAGGTCTCCCCCATCCCCTCCCCCTCCCCTTCCCGAAGGCTCGGCCTCTGGCTTTCCCTCCATCCTTCTCTGGCTTCCTTCCTTCCCCCCTCCCTCCTTCGCACCCCTTCCCATCTGAATGGCTCTCCCTTCTTCCCAGTGTCCTCCTCCATCCACTCCCATTTACCCTTCAGGTCCCTCACACAAGAGAAGCCCGGCGGCAGTTAAACCTCACTCACTCACTTCACTTGGCTCAAGGTGCACCCATTTTCCTACAGACGGTTTCAGTTTATCTTCTTTATGGCAGAGTAGTACTCCACCGTGTGGAAGAACCACCCTTTTTAATCCACTCCTCTGCGGATGGGCATGTGGCTTGTTTCTAACATTTACAAACTGTGCGGCTATGAACATGGGTGCACATGTATCGCTGTGGCATGATGTTTTCAGTTCTTGTGGAAAAATACCCAGAAGGGGAACAGCAGGGGCGAATGGGACCTCTAATCCCAGTTTTCTGAGGACTCTCCACACTGGTTTCCGCAGTGGTTGCACCAGTCTGCACTCCAGCAATGGTGGGCAGGGCAGGGCTCCTTTCCCCCACGGCCCCTGGCACGTTTGTGATTGCTTCATTTCTTGATGACAGCCATTCTCTCGGGGTGAGAGGCGTCTGTCTCAGTGTTTTAATTTGCATCTCTTGAAGGATCAGTGAGGTTGAACATTTTTCATATGTTTATGCCATTTGTATTTCTTCATCTGAGAAGTGCATATTCACCTCAGATTTTTGGGCTGGGTCTTTAAACCCGGGGCATCAGTTTTTTTTTTAATTCTTCATGTATCCTGGATGTTAGTCCCTCGTCTGAGGAGCAGCTGGTGGAGACTGATTCCCGCACCAGGGCTGTGTCCCTCACTCTGCTGCTGCTTTCTGAGTGAATCCCGCGACACCTTGCTGTGGTGTCTGCCTCAGAGCCCGGTCCTGGTTGGACCGCAAGGTCTCTGTAGAGGCCGGAGTCTCTGCTCAGAGCCCGCAGCCCCAGAAGTCTGCTCACTGTCTGGAAGTGGTCGTCCAAGGCCAGGTGCCATGGGTGGGTCCCGCGAGGGCCACCTCACTGTGCATCCTCTGGGCCACCCCTGCTCCACACATGCTGAGAGAGTCTGGTCCCCACTCTCTTATTACAGGACACTGCTCTGATACTGCGATGACCCCACTTGAGGGGCCTACACGAGAGGCCTTGCACCTCTGCAGACAGGAACACTTCGGGGACTATGTTTCTGGTGGAAGATGCTCAATCCAAGAGGCTGTGTTCTCATCTCTGGCGCAGAATATACTGGGAGAGCAGCCAAGCTGACTTCTCAGCCATAAAGTGAATCTCAGAATGGGTGCCTTGGCCAGGCAGCCAGAATCCCAGCACCTGGGAGGCTGAGGCAGGAGGATCACTGAGTTTGAGGCCAACCTAGGCTACACTGTGAGTTCAGGACCAGCTTGACCTGCATAGAGAGACCCTGTCTTGAGCAAACAAATAGCTCAAAACAAATGAAAACCAACCAAACAACAAAAAGACAAAGAGCCCAGTGTAGGGGAGCACATCTCTCTCCTGTGCTTGGCTTTGAGATTGGAACAAAGCCAGGGTTTCCGCCTGACACCTGTGGGTGGAGTGACACTGGTCTTCCTGGAAGAACAGACCCATCCATCACCGTCACAACCCACACAAGGGGCCTCGCACCTCTGCGGGCGGGGACACATTGGGGGCTGCAGGAAGAAGCCTAGGAGATTGGGCCTGGTTTATGGGGCTGCGGGGTCGGACCTCCCCTGCACTGGGCCTCAGTTTCCCTGCCTGACCCAGGGGAGCTTGAACTGAGCCATCTCTGCAGATCTCTGCATGCCTGGGTTCTGCTTCCCCGAAGCCCAGCCGGGGGACAGTCCACACTGGCCCTGACCGCCCCACCCCGCCATGTCCCTGCCAGTATTGCCGGCCAGGCTCGCAGGCCCTTCCTCACTGGCTTGGGCCTGGGATTAAGGTGCAGGTTTGCCGACTCCCATTGGGGAAGAGAATCCTCAGGACACATCAGCAGCGGGAGAAAGCAGTTTATCAGGCAGCGTGTGAAGGCAGGTACTGAAGGAAAGGAAGGGCAGGCTCAGGGAGGGGCATCTGTGGGCGTGGGGCGTCTGCAGGACGGGACTGGGGTGCGTGTGCTGCCCTTCGGGCACTGTGTGGGGCTGTGTCAGGCTGCAAACCATTTCCTTTTCCCGGGGTGAGGTGCAGGCCTGGCGGGAGGTGGGATTTACAGGTGAAAGCACGGCCCGGAGCCATGTGGGTCTGTGTGTCTGTAAGACCCCTAGGAGGTATTTTGAGTGAGTTTCCAGGAAGGGAAAAAGGCTCGAGGCACTGTGTCCTGAAGCCGCAATTTGCAATTCTTCAAAGCACAGTTTTAAAGCCCCGAATGCTTTCTTTTTGGTCTCCTTGTGCCCCACCTTTGTTTTTTTAATCTTACCTCTGCCTCCACCGCTGGAAGCCCCCACAGGTGAGTCCTGAGGTGAAGAAGCCAGCAGCTGCCCAGGAAGTGGGAGTCGGGCAGGGAGAGACTGTGCATGTGTGTGTGTGTGTGTGCTCACTCAGGTCACCTGTGCAGCCAGGAGGGGATGCACAGTCTCACGTGCAAACCTCCCAGGGTTCGAAGGTATAATGAGATTTTTTTTTTTATGCAATGCTGGGATGGAAACCAAGGCTGGCAGATGCTCTGTCCCATCCTGTAATGAGCATTTATCAAGGTTTCTCTGAGAGACACATCCCAGTGCCAGCACATGGCCACACAAGTGTCGCTCAGCTCAGCCAGGGCACCGAACTCAGCCCTGGGCCTGCAGGGACTCAGTACAAATAAAGCAGGCTTCATCCTATGGCTTAGGATGAAGTCTCCCCATGTGATGGGGGCTGCACGGAGCGGCCCTGAGCAGGATCTAAGATGAACCAGTTGGGTTTCTGTGTTTATCTGTGAGTCTGTCCCAGGCTGAGGCCTCCTGCCTGGACATGGACAGTGGGTTCACAGAAAGTGAACCCCTATGAATTGCTGGTCCTGGCTGAGGCCTGTAGTGGCCTGTGCTGCTGTGAGGCCTCGAAGGACAAAACAAGGCCATGGCTGAGCACACCTGGCTCCCACCCCAGTTAACCGGATAAAGACTGCAGCTGCAGGTGTCCCCCTCCAGCACAGGCCCACCTGGAGCTAAGGCAGCTCTCCTAGTCAGCACAGTTCACTGCTGGTGGTGGTGGGGGGTGTCTTCGTACTGACTCCCAAGGTCCTGCTCAGTTTCCCAGGTTTCCCACTCTAGCCAAATAAATACAGGCTGCCCAGGGAAAGTCTTTGTCTCAACTCCCAGGGGATCTTGAATTCTGCCACAGGGTTTTGATCCTTCTGGAGCCCTAAATTCATACCACTTGTCTGTTATATTTAAGCCTTTGGGTCCACTTGTCTACTCATCTGTCTGCCATACCCACGTCCTTGGGTGCATGACTCTTCCCAGATGACCTGAGCCAGTCTTGATTGGAAATGAAGCCCCAGTGCCCCCGGGGGCCCGCAGTCCTTGCGGGCAGACTCGGAAGGCCTGGAGAAGGGCACGGTCCAGGCTGGGCAGGCCTGGGCTGGGCAGGTAGCATCAGGGGTGCCCGTGCCTTGCTGCCCCTTTGTGCCTCCCACGCCTGCCCTCGGGGAGCTGTGCAGGAAGCAGGGCAGGTGGCAGGAACTGGGGCTCCAACCCAGGCCCTGCTCTCTGCAGGCAGTGGGTGGTGCATGGAGAGGAGGCTGCCCCTGAGCCTTGGAGGGCATCTGACTCCACAGAAGGAGTGGGCCAGGCCAGTGTGTGTGACGCCACACGCACACCGGCCGCTGCAGGGGCCCATGCTTGTGCCTGAGGAAGGCAGGGTGCTGTGGGCGGCTTGGTGCAGGTTCCCCGGCCTCAGCGCCTGCAGGTATTCCAGGCCAGGGGACCCTGTCACCGAGGAGGGGGTGCTGTCCCACGCAATGAGATGCGATTCAGCACCCCTGACTCGGCCCTCAGCTGACAGGCGCACCCTGTCCTGCCGTGGAAATAGTCCCGTGTTTCCAGCCACTGCTTCTGCCCCAGGAGCCAGCTCGAGCGCCTTCCCAGGTGCCTTTTGCACCCTGTCCCCTGGGCCCTCACAGTCTAAGCAATGGGTGAGCACGCACCCAGTGCTAGGCAGAAGACCAGCTCCCGGGGGTGCGCAGCTACCGCAGAGCAGCAGTGCCCTGTGACCAGATCGATCCGGAGAATTCCGTGTTCCGGGGCCTCCACAGGCTCCTTGTTTGCTTGAGGTGTTGGGGACCGAGCCCCAGTCCTGCCTGCGTCAGTTGTGCCCTCTCTCGGAGCCCCAGGATTTCCTGACTAATCCAGGATGGGTTCACGGCTGCTCCCTGCCATCGCTGCTGGGGTGGCTCTTGGGGGTCACGGTAACAGACAAAGCCTCAGGTGCCCCGCGAATGGTTCTTTAACAGTGCCTTTCTTTGCAAACCATTTTCTTTCCCATTATTTATACTCTTGCTAAACGCCCAGCGGCCTCACCCGCTTGATTCCTGCTCAGTGTGTTGGAAGCTGGCAGGAACCGGTGGCTGATTCTTCTCAGATCTTGGCAGTCACGGCCGCCTGGCCAGGACCTCAGGCCCCAGCAGTGAGCACCAGGGGAAGGCGTTGTGTGGCCCCCCACAGAGCTGCTGCACCCCGGGTCATTTCCTGTTGAGGACTCTGAGGCCAAGGATCGCCCGACCTTCGGGGAGGCAGAGCCCCGCCGGCCCATAGCGACACCGGCACCACCATGCTGGCCAGCATTTCTGTGCCATGCGTGCGAGGGATGCCAGCCCCGTAAATACCAGGCTCTGGTTACTAGGGAAACCAACTGTAGGTTGCTGACACAGGTGAAGAGGGACCCCTGCCCAGCTGAAGGCAGAGGGCAGGGTCACAGATGAGACATGGATTTCTCAGGACAGCAGGGGGAAGGTGAGCCTGGTGAAGGGACAGTTTCTAGTTCATGGGAAGAAGGTAAAATGACAAACAGCAGTGACTTGCCAGTCAAGGGCTTTGGACTGGCTCCACGCCTCTGATATCCTGTGTGTGGAGGGTTTGTGCAGCCACTGGTGCCATATTCTGGCTGGTGGGTCCCTTTGGTTATTTGTTTATTTATTTATTTTGTCTTTTTTGAGGCAGGCTTTCACTCTATGGTTCAGGCTGGCCTCGAACTCACAGCAATCCTCCTGTCTCAGCCTCCATAGTACTGGGATGATAGGCGTGCGCCACCACCGGCTCCTTGGTTGTCCTTATTGAACATTTCCGCGCAAAGAGCTCTTGGCAACTCACGGGTGTGGGCCTGGGCCCCGGTGCAGCCCTCTGGCTGGCAGGCAGCTCCCCAGCTCTCTGCACTCTGCCCCAGTCTGCAGGGAAACCAGGCTGATGGGTTTCGCTGGTGAGCCTTAGGAAAGCGGGCCTGTGCTCCAATGCTTCCCCACTGTTGGGCCAAAACACGGTCTGTGTTTCCCTAAGGAGGAGCCGAGTCCCAGTCCCTGCTTGGCCAAGAGGGAGACCGAGGACCAGAGAGCCCTGGAGCCAGCGGCACTGTGGGGAGAGGACTCGGAGGCACATGGGCTCTGCAGCGGCAAACACTGTTCACAAAGGATGGGAAAGAATGGAAGTTACCTCGTGTCCTCCTCGGTCACCGAGAGAGGCTGGTAGAAGTTTTCAATCAGCGGCGATGGCGCCCACAGTGAAGCTCACTAGGCACGAGGCAAAGCGGATCTGCGTCCAGATCTGCGTCGGGTATTTGCGAGAGGCTGCAGGCTGTCTCCCCGCAGCCCATTTGCCTTCTGGGCATTGGCTTTGCAAAGGGGGAAGCAAGAAAAAAGAAGGAGCACACCAGGGACGACAGTGACTTCTCTCCCATGGTTGAGAAGCCCGTGTTGTCAAATTTCCCTTCTAACCAGGGCTAACAAAATTACCTGCTGAAGGTGGGCTGGGGATTAGCTCAGCGGCATAAATGCCTGTCTGGCAAGCTCAAGGTTGTGAGTTTGATCCTTGCTAAAAAAAGTAAATAAATAAAAATAAAAATTACCTGCTGACATTCCATTATTCCTTCCTCAGGTGGAGGGTTTGCAAAGCAATGTAATTCCCCAGCTCAGGCAAACAAAGAGAAAACTAAACCCAAGAGCTGAAGGGACCCAGACTGATGCTGCCCCTGCTGGGTAGAGACAGGCGCTGCTGGCACTGCCACTGCCTCCTATCCATCCCCTGGAACCCCACCTGGGAAAGCTGCTGGCTCCAGGCCAGGACCATTCCAAGGTGGGTGTGGGGGCACACACCAGCGAACCCAGCACTGGGGGTGGGAGGCTGAGGCAGGAAAGATCGCCAAGTGCCCAAGGCCAACCTGAGCTACACAGCAAGACCCTGTCTCAATAAAACAAATAAATCTGTATTGCTCCAGGCTCTGAACTCTCCGAGGTGCCTGCGCAACACGGCAGAGAGTGCAGCCCACTCCCCAGGTACCCCAGATTTCACTCGGTGCTGGCTCCAGGCAGGAAGCTCAGTTCACCGCCAGGTTGTAGCCACACAATCACCCAACCATTTCTGTTTTGTTTTGTTTGGAGACAGGCTCTCCCTCTGTAGTTCGGCTCAGGCTGGCCCCAAACTCCGTGCCCCAGTGGGGTCCCCGCGGGCAGGCACTGCAGGCGCCCGTAACCCCAGTAGACAGTAAGCCAGGGTCCGAGCTGAGCCAGAAGCACCGACAGAACTGCCACGGTGCTTCAGGAATGTCCCGTGACTTCCCTACACCACACGTGGTCTCTGGTCTCATTCTGAGGTGAAGGAAACACAGAGTCAGGCCTGGCTGAGGGCGAGGTCCGTGGCTCCCTCCCTTCTCGGACTGTGCTGTGGACAGGGCTGTCTTCAGGTGCCCCAATGCCCTCTTCTGGTTAGGCAGGAGAAAAACTGGTCACCAGCAGGGAATGTTACTGCCAGTCACAGCATTTAGAAAAGGGAAACCTCCCAGCACTTGGGAGGCTGAGGCAGGAGGACTGCTGTGAGTTTGAGATTAGCCGGGGCTACAAAGTGAGCTCAAGACCAGCCTGAACTGTATAGTGAGATCATGTCTCAAAACCAGAAACCAAAACACAACAAAAAAAAGAAAAAGGAAATCTCAGCTCTGTCCACTGTGTTTATCAGCTGTCTGCAATGTTTACATACGGTGAGGGGCACCGGTACTCACTGTTTGGGGATGATGGAAATTAGGGGTCCCCCTACCTCCCAGCAGAGGCAGCTCCCGCTCCTGAGCCCTGCATGCCTGCCTGGAAAGGACAGATCCTGGTTCAGTCATGGCTTTACTGGGGCCCAGGGGCCCCCAGGGCGTGCACAGTGCAAAGAGCTGTCATTCCCCTCCAGACAGAACCCCCGCCCTTCACCCCGCTAAGGAACAAGACGGAAGCCCCTCCGTGTCAGAGCTCAGACGGATTCTGCTAGTTTTTATTAGAGCATTATAATTAAGACATTAAATTATAAATCTGTGTGTATAGTTAGAAATTAAATTACAAAATAATACAAATACTTTTAAGATGTGATGTGCCAACAAAGTGTAAATTTTTACCATTCATTAAGGTTCAGGTTTCAGATTAAGGAAAAAGCTTGGTTGAGTCTGTGACATGTGTAAAAGCTGAAAGGACACAGAAGAGAAAGCTGTCTAGATAAATTATTTCACAGAAAACATTTAAATCAAAAAAGAAAATTGAGTTTTTAGCAGATTAACGTTTAACCTGTTGGCACAACATACAAAAAATACTTACATGACAACTTTTAAAGCAAACAGCAGCTTTATAAACAGTAATACTTCTTTATACATATATTAAAGTAACAATGTGTTACGATTTAGCAGTTTTATGCTGAAAATGTAGAGATCACTACTCATTTGCACATTATAATTCCCCCCCCGCCCACCTCCCCCAACTTATTAAGAAATCAGACAAGTAGATTATTTGGATATTAATTTATCAATATTTAAACTATGTGAATTCCTTTTGACTAATTCTTTTCCAAACACTGGAAGCATATAAAATACCATCTCTGCAAAAATGACCTCCAGTCAAAGCCTGTAAAAACTTTTCAATGTATAACACATTATTTTTCTATTTTTAGTCAAAAGAAATATATTACATCATTTATAAACATAGTTAAACCAAACACTAAGCTAGTATGAACGTCTGTCTTCTGAGAAGTAATCTTCATGGCAAAGAAATCTACTAAAGCAAGGGTGTGGAATCAATAATGTAAGTCATATATTGTGTACTGAAGTAGAAATCTAACATTTATTATTGCCAGTGAAACAGCTTTTACACACCAAGGAAAAAATCACTGTTTTCATTTTTTGTGCTGATGAATCCTTTGTCCTCCCATTGATCTCTTTCTAGGTCTCTAAGGAGTGAACCACACCAACTTCCAAAAATAAGGACCCTTTCCGACCCTCTCACTTCCCGGAAAGTCTGCAGCCTATGTACACAGATCCCAAAGCTTACCTAACGGAAACAGACGGTGACGACAGCCTTCAGGAGCGTGGAAGGACAGCCTCCCGTCTGGTCCCCTCCGCTGCCACAGCAGCAGCAACAGGCCGTGGTCCCATGGGGAGCTGGCTGGGGGAGCTGCCTGTGGGACTCAGTGCTGAACTGACAGCCGCCCCCCGCCAGCCTGCAGCACCGCCAGGTCACCGGTGTCAGGGAGATTCCCTCAACTTCCCTTGCGATACAAACGTCGAAAATCGTCCAGAAGACGGAGAAAATATAAGAACCCTACGAAAGCCCCTTCCTAAGATCAAGAGTTCTCTGACTCACTGACACTGAGCAAAGGAAATGAACGCCGTGAACAGCGGGGGAAGGTCTGCAGGTCACTCTCTGGGTTGTCAGTGGCTCCAAACCTCTATCATTTCTTTCAATGCACTGATGCTTCCGAACCTGAGGAGACGGTAAGATCCACCACGGGGACTCCGGTGGCTCTGAGGCTTCATTCCTTACAGCCGGCCGTGTGCACCGGAAAGGCCGACGGGCGCCGCCGAGCTCCCAGGCCTCCCGCAGCCCTCACCGCGCGGCGTTATTACTACAAAGCCCCTGCAGCCCGGGGGCGCGGGCTCCGGGAACAAGCCCCCCCGGGACCTGGCCCTGCTGCTGCCAGGCAGGCACGAGTGGGCCGCTGGGGCTGGAGGAGCAGCGGGAGACACAGCACGGGCGCTCGGAGCTGTGCCGGCGCCATGTCACCCGGCCAGGACCACACAGCGCAGCAGAACCCACTGGCGAGCGGCGCAGCCGGGTTCCTCCAGCGCGGGCCTCCCTCCTGGAAGAGCAGAGATCAATGCTAGAAATAACACGCGCCTTCTACTCTACATCCTTTACAGGTTCAGCACAGTTAAAACCACTTTCTCTTTTCTTTTAAAACCTCCTCTTCTAAGCCTCGATCATCAGGATAACCTTAGAAATTGTGCAAAATTCCTTTCCCTGACTTCCTGTCAGTAACCACAGTCACTGCCACGCAGAAGGTGCCCAAGGCCAGGCATGAAATGCATATTCTGAGAAAAGATGAAGTGGGTTTGCACCCAGGACAAGCGTGGTCACCGCGTCTGTGACACACCCTGAGGTGGAAACAGACTAAGGCTGTGGCCACCCCTGGGGTAGACGCGGCAGGGTGCAGGCCCTCTCTGTCCCGGGTGACTGCCTGCGGGCACACCTGTCCCTTCCATCCTTGAGGCCACCCTGAGCTCCTGGTGGTCTCTGTCTGCCAAAGTCTGGGGGCCCCACTGGCCCCCCGGCTTCAGGGACAGCGCCGATCAGAGTGGGCAGCCTGGGCTCATGCTCCTGCGGGCCCGCTGCCCACAGCCTTCTATGTGGCCCTCTGACCCTAACACTGGCCCTTTTTGCAAGATGCTCAAACAACTTTCTGATCAGACTACTAGAGTGAAGGCAGCGGCCCTGAAGCCAACGCGGGGAAGAGCGAGCGCCGAGCCTCAGGACCAGCTTTCAAGGTGACTGAAATAGGCGTCGTGTGTCTCCTTTCCCGCACGAGCCTTCCTTTTCTAATAATTATTTTTCATTAAAAAAGAAGTCAAAACAGATGGAAATTCCCGATTCTTAGAAAGACACCCAAATGCAAATGAAGAGCTAAGCTCCGGAGTAGACCTACACAGTAAGTGCTACAAAACTCCCCGCTGGCAGCCGGCGCAGGGCAAGTAGGGTGCCACCCGTGACTCCCAGGCGGGCAGTTCCTGAGCTATGACGACGCGTGCTGGGGTGCGGCGCCCGGCTCTGCGGGCTCCTGGCTCACCAAGCCGCAGCCACCAGGCTTCTGGGGCTCAGGCGTGGCCTGGCGGTCCGGAGTCCAGGCCTCGGCGTCCAGGCCCTGCCCCAGCCCCTCGGTGGCCTCGGCGTCCTCCCCCGCGCTCTGCTCGGTGCGCTCCTCCTCGGGCCCCGCCAGGCTCTTCCCCAGCTGCAGCGTCTCCATCGTCCTCTGGGTCTCGGAGACCCAGGACTCGATCCGGCTGTTGAGCTGCACCTGCACGGAGATGGGCTCGTGGCCGTAGTCCTCCTCCTCGTCCTCATCCTCATCCTCCTCCTCCTCAAGCATGCCGGGCACCAGCGTGCTGGTGGTGCTGGTGATGGACGAGCTGAGCGGGTCCCGGCAGCTGCCATCCAGGGAGCCGGTCTCCGTGCTCTGCTGCGAGGCCCACTCCAGCTCGTCCGGCTTCACCTCCTCCTTGTCACCGGCTGTGGCCTTTCCAGAGCTGGGCACCCCGGGGCCCAGCACGGAGGTGGCGCTGCCCGTGGCTGGGAGGCTCAGGCCCGACTGCTTCCCTGCAGGGCCGAGGGTGGGCGGGAGCCGGCTGAGCTTGCTGGACGTGCACTGCTGGGCAGAAGTCTCCTTCTCATTTTCAGAAGTCTCCAGCCCATCTGAGGTCTCCACCATGTTTCTCCAGTTCGTTTCTACAAATTGTAAATAGATTTTTATAAACCGGAGCACAGTTACAGAATCGCAGTGCTGAAAAAAAAGCCCAACAATAAGGTGGAAGAATAAGACCCAGCAATTTGTTGGTTCCACAACTAGTTGGAAAAATTAAAATGTTAGACTATTCTTGTACTAATTTAAATGTTACGCAGGGACAACAGAACACCAAAATGTGCAATCAAAACCAAGAAACCAGGGGACAAACATCCCCGCAGCAGAAAGCAGCAGCTCACGCCTGCAACCCTGGTGTTCACACACGGAATCCGCAGGTCCACGGCCACCGGCGAGTCATCGAGGGTGTGCTGAGCTCAAGGCGCAGAGCTCGCAGGTGAGGCTCTGACCGCCTGAGTGTGAAGCGGCCAGGCAGCCGGTCACCTGGGCCACATCACCTCACAGCGACAACCCATTCACGCACTTCCCCACGGCTGGGCACCAACTGGGAAATACGCATGGCTCAGCTGGTGCTGTGATACCCAAGGACCAAAGACTGCATTCAACACAGGGCTGGTGATCTAACATTACCTTTCAAGACACGAAATGGGTGCAGAGCGAAAAAGTACTGGGAGTCGAGGGTGAAACAGCCCTGCTCCCGGTTTTTGATTTTAAAGGTACTTCATTGCACTGCTGCTATTGTTCACATGTGTAGGGCATCATGCTCTTAGCAGAACTGAGGCACCTCCTGACGTTAGCGCACTGGCAGGTTTCACCCCAACTCCAGGCAGGTCCTGTGGCAGCTGGGCGGGGAGGGGCAGGGTGGGATCTGGAGAGGGAAACCCTGCCCTCCCCCCGCCACCATCTTGCCCTCACCCCCCGGCAGAAGTTCCTCCTGCTCTCCATGCCTGGGCGGTGACACGGCCATGTGGCAGCCTTCATTCTCTACCTGGCCCTACACCTACACCGAGTCACTCTGGGCCCCCAGTACTACACACGCCACCCCCACCTCACTGCGCTGGCCCAGCTCCCTGGTGACTGTCCACCCAGTTCCCCTCTCCTGGGACAGCTCTCCATGAGCCCACTGCCTCCACCCCTGTGTCACTCATGCTCACTGCTCCTCCACTTGCAGGCCAGTGCCACCTGCCACATGCTGTCCTGTTCATGCAGACCTGTCCAAGGCATCTGTCCCTGGGGTTCCCTGAGGCCTGGGCCCAGGTCAGTGTCTGTTCTCTGAGCCTTCGCCCCGCCCAGCTCCTCTCTGTCCCCAAGTAAATGAAAATTCTCACGTTTTTAATTATGCAAAGAAACCTTTAGGGTCTTAACATTTTAGATGCACAGTTGTTTCCTCCCAGCAGTTCTACCCTAAAGAGAAACCTGAGGTCCGGAGATGATCAGGGCGGGCAAACCTCCAGTCTCCCAGGCTCTGGATGCCAACCTCGGGGCACCTCTCCCACCTGGCTCCTCTCTGTGTGCCTACCCAGATCAGTGAACAGGCAGCCAAACATCAGCTCGCCTGCCTGCCTTGCTCTGCGGCGGGCGGGTCTGCGCGCTGAGCCACCTCCCCAGCCCTTTCCTGTTCTGAGACTCGGTCACTGAGCTGTCACAGGTGGCAGCTACTCTCCGCCGTCTAACCACATGGCAAGCACTGCTCTCAGGAACCAAGCCCACACCCAGCCTCCCTTCTCCATTTGCTCAGGGCTCAAGGGGAAGCAGCGTGTCCTCCAGGACACAGCCACAGCGGCCCACAAGCCAGACCCAGGTGTGAGGCCTCCGCAGCCACAGCCACTTCCAGCCAGCAGCAGGGTAGAAAGCTAGGCCCACTGAGCCTGGAGACACAGAGGCCAGGCTGGCGCGAGGAAGGGAAGATTCAAAGGGGAACAGACAAAGGAACGAGAAGCCAGGAGGGGAGGGGAGACAAAGTGGCTCTGGGCGGGAGGGAGGCCCAGGCAATGCCAGCGCTGACCTGGAACACGGATTTGGTGGTTTCTTTCTTTCCCTTTCTCTTTCCCACTACAGATTCAGCCTGAAGCAAACATCACACACCCAGGTTTCACGAAAAGATCAGACTGAATATCGCCAGGTCTGAGGTTTACTTTGCACATATAAAATGTTAACAACTCAGCATATTTGCCAGCATCAGACCCTCTGGCGTCCACTTGTGATATGCCTCGAGTAGGGCTCACTGCATGTGTGTTAGGACCCCTTGGGCCTTTCTTACTTTAAGATTTTGGAATTAAACTCTAGGATTCCATAGAAGTTTCAGTGCCAAATATTTTAATCTTTAACTAACATCTTTCATATGGATTTCTATAAGCCAAAATTTTGAGCCAATTTTGAAGAATCAAAAAAATAAGGATAAAAAGCTAGGCATGGAGGCTGAGTCAGACAGATCGCTGTGAGCTCAAGGCCAGCCTGGGCTACACAGTGAGATCCTGTGTCAAAAAGAAAAGCAGCCAAAAGAAAAAAAAAAAAACACCAAAGACAAAAGCAAAAGGTAGAGAGGAAAGTTATTTACAAAATGATTGTAAACAAACTACTTCTAAGTTTAGCCATTTAAAACCCGAGCTGGTCGGCCAGGCCCAGGGGCATGCACTCATTAGCCCAGTTCCCTGGTCGGCTGAGCCAGGAGCGCTCAAGGCTGAGGCCAGCCTGGGAAACTGTCTCACAAGAAAAACTAGGACGGGCTGGGGGGACCCCAGCGTGGGGGGCCTGCCTGGCCCGAGTGAGGCCCGGGCTCAGCTGCCAGGGCCGCAGAGACGCAGCCCTTCTGCGTTCGCCTTCTGCGGACACCCACCGTACTCCTTCTCGTTGACTTCGGAGATGGGCTCGGAGATGACGCTGCAGAAGGAGATGGCGCTGGCCGCGGAGGGGTTCCGGGAGTGGCCCATGTGGTGCGGCACCTTCTTCACGTTCTTCAGGGCCTCCTCGGCCTGCTCCTGCTCCATGGCCGCGACCATGTCTTTGTACGCCTTCCTGGCCTCCTCCGTGAGCTCCACCAACTTATTGAACAGGCCCTGCTCAGAAACGAGGATGCCATTAGCCCACTTTCTGGAAATTTCCACTCCTGCTCTTAGCAATACACATCTCCACTGCGTTTCAGCAGCCGAATGCAAACCGCAGAAACCCGTATATCACTCTCAGTTGCTCTGCTGGTTGCTTTTCTCAGCCTGAGGACAGTTCTCAATGGCCATGGGACATGCCAAGGGTTCATGGGCCAGGGAAGATGTGGACCTTATTAACCGGAAGTTCCACCATCTGGGCAAGACAAGTCAGTGTGAATAAACAAAGCACGAGGCCACACCTGTGTGTAACAGAACAGTGACCTTTACAGGGTGCTAACACGTGCTTCAGCAACCGTGCCAACAGACACCTGGCTTCACTGCCTCCACCACACGCTTTCAGCGCGGCCCTCAACACAGCACAGTGTGAACAAAGAAGCTCAACTGGCAGACGTGACCTGGACACGTACCAGAGGAGTCTAATCTGATGTATAAAACGGTGTCTGCACAAGGGCGGAAAGGACAGCAGGACTTGCTGTCTTCTCACCAAGACCCTGCTCTCTAAGTGCAAACCTCACTGAGACACTGCAGCAGACCCTGTCCCTGCCACTGAGCTCAGGCAGGAAGCGCACGTCACAAGCTCCTGCCCGGCTGCAGGTAATGGGCGCCCGTCTGCCTCCGTGCTACCAACAGCAGCGTGGTTAACAACAGCCCCTGCTGTCATGTGACAATACTCACAGCGCCTAACGCACTGTGCACTCAACGCAACCAACAAGGCAACACGGGTACGCGTGGTATGTGATTTTGAGACTAACTTGGTTTTATAACATAAATAAGACAGAAACCATTACAAACAAAAGAAAAGGGAAGAGAAGAAAAAAACAAAGGGAGAGGCTAAGATGAGGGAACGAAAAGCTGCGAACAGGAGGCCCAGGACTGGGAGAGCTCAGCAAAGGAGAGCGTTAGCAGACGGTAAAAGTGACCCCGGCCCACTGCTTCACTGTTAGCAGTGCAGGTGTCTAATGACACCTTTGTTATTTTTTACAATACCATGTGAGAGTATGCTTTGGTTTAAAGCATTTACTTACCTCAATATAGTAGACAGTGAGTGAAAAATGCAAACAAAGCTAGCAAACATTGTGTAACACAAAAGCACACAAATAACCTCCCACACACAAGCCCTAAGGAAGCCAGGTAAGGGAAAGCACAGCCCCTCTCCTGACCCATGAAGTCCAACCCCGAGCAGAGCAGGAGTCCGGTTTCGTCAGCGGTCCCCACGCCCGGCCCTTCCTTCCCACAGGTGTCATCGCCTCCCTCCACACACCCCGGCGCAGGCAGAGGCGCACTGGTCACCCTCCGCTCAGGGAACACCTCCCACCTGCTCACTGGGTTAGCCAAGGACCTGCCACCAGGTCCCCAGTTAGCATGGGAGGGACACACGTAAAGCACAGCCCTGTCCTGTGACCACCTGCAGTGCAGGAGAACACGGAGCCCTGACAGCACAGACTGACTGCACGTTCAGGGGGGTCGGCAGCATGGGAGACGGCACACGAATGGGCAGGAGATGGGGGGGGGGGATGCAAATATGGTGACCAGAGAGTACGGGTTTAAATACACATAAATACAGTAAGGCTGGTATTCTGGCTTGTATTTCATGTCCCCCTCAGGTGCTCACAGGTGGGGAGGTTTGAAGGTGGCTGGACCTGTGTGTGTGTGTGTATTACAAGTGTAATACTGGGACTAAGGGGGTGGATAATGGAAGCCCCACTCTGGGTATGGGTGGCACCAATCAAAGGGCTTGCAGCCTGGATGGAGTATAAAGGGACAGACAGAAGGCAGGCTTGCTACTGCTGCTGCTGCTTGCTGCTGTGCTGTCTTCTCCCTGCCATGCCATGACCTCTATGCCCTCTGCCATGCCACCTTCCTCAGAGCCAGCCAACTATGGACTAAGATCTCTACAAATTATGAGCTGAAATGAAACTTTCCTCCTTTAACTTTGGATGTTGGGTATTTTGTCCCAGGACAGGTCTCAGTACTGAGAGTGGGGCTGTTGCTGTGACCTTACCTGGCCACGTGGTTCAGAAGCCTTTGGGACTGGCTTGTGAGAAGACTCTGGGAAGGCTGGAGAGGCTGGCTGAAGAAGCAGCCCCAGAATGCTTTAAGCTGCACTTGGTGGGAGCCCTTGTCAGAGCTCAGTAAACCAGAGTGCTGACAGAAATGCAGCTGGTAAAGACCAGACTCGGCAGGTGTCTGCTGGGAAGGAATGCACTGGGAGTTGGGACTCTGGATCATGTATGCTGTGCTCTGGCCAACAATCTGGCTGCTTTTCCCTTGTGTCCAGAGACTGAAACTGGGATTAAGGGCAGTGAACTAATTTAATCTTGTGGAAGAAATTTCAAGGCAGCTAATGTTGAGGCAGTTGCATAGATACTGTCGGGGGCTTTTTGTCCAATCTATGTTGAGAAACAAGAGCAAGAAGCCCAGCAGAATGATTTAAAACATTGAGTTTGGCCAGAAAGGAAATTTTGTTAAGGTTGCAAACTGCAAGGATGGAGCAGAGGAAAAACTGGTTGCTGAAAAGAAACAGAAAGACTGAGAACATCACAAGAATGACGACTCTGGCCTCTGCAGCTTCAGAGTTGCAAAGGTGAAAGACTTGGCTTCGAGAAGTGAGCCCAGAGCGCCATGTTCCAGAATGGCAGTGGTCTAGGGAAGCTGCTCCTCAGGACTGGGTTCGGAGGCACTTGACCTCTGCAGTCAAGACAGAGGGAAGCCTGGCTGCTGCTCCAGCTGGCAGCAGACCCTGGCATCACCATGCAGAGCTGGTTTTAGGCACATACAAAATCCAAGAGTTGGGGGTCAGGAAGGCCTCCACCCAGATTTCAGAAGGTTTGGGGGGCCGGGCAGTGTGCTCCCAAGACGGCAATGTGTGAAGCTGTAGGTGTGAAGCCAAAGGTGGAGTGGAGACCCCAGAATGTTGCAGAAGCCAGGAACATGGATCATCTGAGGAAAGCTGTAAGGAGGGAGTAGAGCCAGCTCGAGAGAGAAGCCCTTGAAACTAAAACCAAGGGAAGTACCGCAGGGGCAGAGCCATCCAAACCCTTTGGAGTTCACATCTTGTCGCAAACTGCCCTGGATGCTGGGCATGGATCTATGGGACTTGGTTCTGTTCCTGTTTATCCCCCTACTTGGAATGGGAATGCTTTTCTTATGCCATTGAATGTTAGAAGTGTTTAACTTTCCTTTTAGTTGTACAGGAGCTCCCAGATAAATGCTTGCCTTAAATCTCAGGAGACTTTGGACTTAGACTTTTCAACAATGCTGAAACTGTTAGGACTCTGGGAACAGTTAGAGATGGACTGAATGCCTTTTGCACAAATCTTTAGGGATGGGATGGAATGCTAAGGCTGTGACTAGATACCCACAAACCTTCATGCAGTCATAAGTGGGGCTTTGGGGGGGTGGCTGGATTAAGGAGTGTGAATGTGGATTAAGGCTGTGATGTCGGGATTAAAGCATGGATAACAGAGTCCCACCCTGGGTGTGAGTGGCACTAATCAGAGGACAGTCTGGATGAAATACAAAGGGCCAGAAATAAGCCAGCCTGCTGCTGCTGCTGTCTCCAGCCTGCTCTGTCTCTGCTCCACAATGCCCCTCTGCCATGGAACCAGCCAACCTAGGATTAAAGCCTCTACAAACTGTGAGCTAAATAAACCTTTCCTCCTTTAACTTGTGGGTACTGGGTATTTTGTATCAGAAACTAGAAAAGTAACTAAGACAGATGGGAAGAGAGGAAATGGTTGGCCAATTATATCAAAGTAGTTGGGAATCAATCATCACAAATGCCCCTGAAAGACCAGGGCAATACACTGTGCATGACAGGCTGTGCTAGCCAACTGCCGGCGGTGCAGGTATCACAGGAGCACATCATTCCCAACAAATGGGTGCAGATGTTCAGCATTCTAAAGGACATTTCCTTCAAATAAAGGGTTTGGTTCTCTAGACTCCGAGAACACAAATGTACCCATCACAAAGACTGAAGAAATTATTATGCACTGCATTATGTTGGTTATCTTTAACTAGCAGTTAAATAAATGACCAAGTCCTGTACAGCTGAGCCCAAAAGATAAAAACCACTACAGCACAAACAGGAAACTCCAGCTTTTCAAACCGCTGTAGAGCTTCATCATCGTAAAGGAAATACAGTATTCAAAGAGTCTCCACTTATGCTTTGGGCCCTCAACTCACTTTGCAACACTTTAGCACAACAATGCCATGTGTCAGCAGGAAGCCTGCTATGTGTGGCAGCAGAGGGAGAAGAGAAGTGCCCCCCAACATTCGTACCTCAGCACCAAAATAGTTGAAGATCCCCACGACACTGACAGGAACCAGCTTGTTCACGCAGCGCCCTAGAGCTTTTCTCCCAAGGGCAAACACAAAAGGAATTTCTTGTTCCCGAGCCATAGCAATCACGTTATAGAGCGCCTCATCCAGGCCACCTGTGGGATCAACACACGCAGAGGTCCCAAGTTAGTCACTTCCTCGTCAGAGCTAACCCGGCCTGCGGCAGAGAGCAGTGGAGGAACGCCGGGAGCCCAAGGCTGTTACACACAGCCTCCTGTTTATTACAGACATGCAGCTTTCTTTCTCCTCAATTAAAATCCCAAATTTATTCAACCAGAATTTTGTTTTTCCACAGTGACTAGAAGTCACAATCAACTTTTAACTTAAGCCAGGCCTGTAAGAAATCCCAGCACTCTGAGGCTGAGACAGGAGGATCACAGACTGAAACGCAGCCCAGACAGTGTAGTGATGACCTGCATCTCAGGGACACAGCTCACTCACCGTAAAGGTCCTGAGTTCAGTCCCCAGTACTGCAATGAAAGGTGTATATAAACAAATACGCATACACAGCTAGCAAGCGTTACTGAAAAATCATAGAAATTGTTAACAGCCCTGAACTTCTCTCTCTAACCTGTCAGCTCAGAGCACAGGCGGCTGCTGCCTTGGGGCTTCTCCTGTGCCATGCGCTGCGTCTGTCCTGCCCCACCCACCCTGAAGGCCCCTGCAGGACACATATCACAGTGTCCCTGCACAGCAGCCACGACCCAGCAGCCTCCACACAGGACACTGTCAGGCTCTGTAACCACGGGCATGGTGGAGGCCCTTTCTTCTCCTCTCATTCTTTTGTAGAGGGGAGGCTACCACCAGAAGGTAACGTAAGACATGCAAGGAGAGTACATTAGAAAGAAATGCACCTGACCGGTCCCCACTTTGGTCACAGCAAAGGGGACATGGGCTAGACCCCAAGGAAACCCTTCACTAGTATTCACAATGAGGGTTTTCTTCATGGTCCAATCCCAGTTATCCTACCTAATCTAGGTACTGATTTTATTTTCTTTCCTTATGTACATATTTTGCTTTAAAATTATACTCCTCTGAGAAAAACATAAGGTCACTCTAAAAACCCCCTGCAATTCCTCTGAACGGGCCCCAGCAGGGGCAGAAGCGAAGCGTGCATGCCTTTGGACTGGATCTTCTCACAGTTGGGAGAGATGATGACGCACTTGATCTTGTTAAGCTTCATGTGCTTGGTGACCTCCCGCAGCCCCATGACCAGCCGGCGCCTGGCCTTGGCCCGTGCAGGGTCCTTCTGGTAGACCCGCTCTTGGAAGCTGACCAGCTCCTGCAGGAGGAGCGTCACACACTCGTCGATCTCTTTGGAGAGAACCTGGTTGCAGTACCTGTGAGGGGACAACAGGGACCTCCTTTCAATCCACTCTCCAGCAACTACGAAGCTGCCGTAGGAAACAGCTTCATGAGAAAACATGGCCACTAGGAGATCTCATGAAGTCAAATCCCTCAGGCAGCTAGAAAAACAGAAGAGTGGTAGAGACTGTCTCTGTCTCTGGATTTGTCGGTAAACTGGTTTTCAGTAAAGAGTAGATTAACCTCAGGGAAACGCTACCTGAAATCCCAATTATTAAATTTCTAAAGCCAGATATTGCCCTGCTTTAAGACAAAAACATAAAATGTTTAAGGAGTTTCTTGTAGGAAACACATACAACTTCTAACCCAACGTCTGATACCCGCACTGCATTTCCTAAACCTGGAGGAGCCCGGGCGTTTCTCAGCCTTACAGTAAGGCGCAGGGCAGAGGCCGCGGTGCCCCCGGCTCGGCAAACCTAGAGCTGTGGAGGGTGAACGCGACAGTTCAGCCGAGGCCCAGGCCAACCAGGCCCCCAGGCAGACAGCGCACGGCCTGCGGGTCACACAGCGCTCCTTGCAGAGCGCTCTGCTGGGTCCCGGCCAGCTAACCGTGAGGGACAGAAGGGCAGTGAGCGCCAGGTCACTGGGGTCCTCACTCATGTAAGTCGCCCTGGGCCCTCCTGTGCGTTCTTCCTGTCTTCTCATTCTCATTCTCACCCCATCTTCACTGTAAGCAGGTATCTATCGGTGAGCCTTGGCTAACTTCACCTAGCAGAAAGCGGGCAAGTGAAGTTGATTTAGAAGTTTCACACCGGCAAAACCTAGGCTTGAGCTGCTTCATCACAAAAGGCACCGCGCTGGGAACTTCATGTGAGCAACGCTTAAATGAGGAGCAGTGAAAATCACCACACAGCTGCACAGACTGAGGAAGGAGAACCGTCAGCAAGCACCCAGACTTAAAGAACAGAACACCAAAAACGCAATCTTCTTCCTTTTTTCTTTCAAGCTATTTCAGACATATGCAACATTTTAGGCCTCATTTTCTCCACATCTGTTATTTGACATTTAATTAACTTCTCAAAGCTAGGCAAGAGGTATTCACTCAAAAACAATGGAATAAGGAAAGTAACAGCACCAATATGGTCTGGACTCTCGCAGATCATACATATTCTCACCCTGAGAGTCTTTCATGTGTCGTTTTTAAAGGGAAAACTAGCTCACCACACAAATGTCAAAAATCCTAAAATATCTCACAGCAGTAACTGGTAAAGGTCATTCACAGATGGAGTATCATTTGTGTGACTCCTTAGTTATCTCAATTCTAAAACTTAGCAGCTTACCGACAAACATTTTGAGCTGTGTGTGCAGGTCAGTGGTAGAGTGCTTCTCTGGTGCAAGGCCGAGTTAAAAAAAATTTGACAAATAAGTTTTAAGGTGTAGATGCATTTCAAGTAACAAGGTCTTAGAAACCTAGCTCCTGTAGTTAATTGGTCAGAGTTTTTTAAAGGACCAATATTCAGAAGAGCAAAAGCATCTGAAGAGGGAAAACAAATAGCACAGCATCTTATATATACAAAATGTACGAGGCCAGGTTTCTCGGACAGAAACACTGACACGAAGGGCATGTACTTCCTGTCCAGCAGCCTTGCGTTCATGCTGAAGAGGAGAACACTGTGCAGGTGAAACGGCCAGCTGGCGCACAGGGTCGGAAAGGACTTAGAGACCTCTGAGCCACACCTGCTCGGCTCACCCAGTAACAGTGACGACACAGAAGCATGATCCAGACTGGGCAGACTGTTCAATCTGAAAGACAAGGGAAAAACTTACTCTCTGAATCTTTTGCTGTGGATCTTGGTTATTGTGGACGATGCCATGGGGCTGCCGATCCCGGAGCTGGCTGGAGAGCCTTGGGACACGGGTGTCATGCAGTACGGGGAGTTCTGACTCGCTGGGGAGAGCGAGGTGTCGCTGGGCATGCTCAGTCCGGCATCTGTGGAGACGTGAGGCGAGGGGAAGAATCCAGGCTGCAGAGGCAGGAAGGCACCGTGCCGCCCCACATGCCAGCAACGGCAGCTGCTTTTGGGTCACAAGTGAGTGAGGTAGGCATTTTTCCCATCACAAATAAACACCTCTCATACACTACGAACACGAAGACTTCCTATTATCTAGTAAATTAAACTAAAAAAACCCCAAAACAAAACAACAAACGCAGCCTGGAGGTCTCCACAGAGATGAGAACAGGCAACGTTATCCAAGCCTGCATTCCCAGGGGTTTCATTACGAACAAAGGTCTGCACCTCTTCACGACCGCGTGGCCCTGCCCAGCACGCCCGCCCAGTTCTCTGGAGCTGCTGCCTTCCTGCTCTGAGCCCCACACACCGCCTGCTTCTGCTGAGCTCAGGGCCCCAGCTCCAGTCACTGGCCCTTGAGTCCACCACATCCTCCCCTCAGCTCGCTTCCCCCTCAACAGCCAGGGTCACGTGTGGCGAGGTCCCCTCTGCAAAGCCACACCCCTCTTGAGCTCCTGTGGCCATGGCTGCCACCACTCGGCTTTCACTCACCCAACCACCCCACTCCCACCGCTTATTAAAAATACACGCGGGACACGTGCAAGGAAGACTGGGGAGAGAAGGGACGGAGCGAGCTCAATTCAGGGGAGCCTACTAAGTCGAGAATAAAGGGGAGTCCTAACCGAACATGTCCCAAGGGAATGATCCTCCGCACTAAGTTCACTTTTCTAAAACAATGAAACACTGCTGCTAACCCACTTATAAATCAGATTTCAACATGCTACCAGATCACGTGTGCTGGGTACTTACTATCCTGGACCAAATCCTACTTGGTGGAATTGTATATGCTCACTACTGACTGGGGGCTAAACCTGTACTGACCAGCTATGCTCTGCTTTGCAGTTCTATACTCATTGTGCATATGTATTAATTTCCCCAAAACAAAAAATCAACAAAAGGACTCAATAGAAATTACCCCTATAGAGCTGGGCGGAATCCCAGCACTCAGGAGGCTGAGGCAGCAGGATCGTTGCGAATTCGAGACCAGCCTGGACTACAAAGTGAGCTCAAGGCCAGCCTGAACTGCATGGCGAGACCCTGTCTCAAAAAAAAAAAAAAAAAAAAATACCCCTATAAAGAAAGATAAAGTTTTCCAGAGGTGAGGCAAAAAAAAAAAAAAAAGGAACCACAGGAGCTCCAGAGGTGAGCTGACATACTGGTGAGCTCTGAATTTTCTTTTTTCTTGGAGACAGGATCTTGTAATTTAGTGCAGGCTGGCCTTGAACTCAGTGTGTAGCCCAGGCTGGCCTCACACTCACAGCAATGCCTTTGCCTCAGTCTCCTGAGTACCGGGATTGCAGACGTGCACCACTGAAGCCTCAAGGCTGACATATATGAACCCACTACGGAGCACGTGCCACCACCTCAGCCCCTCCCTGCCAAGGCGCATTCACAAGAAACTGCTCTCAACACTAAAGAAGATCAGATTGGGCAGCACGACCACCACTTAGTGTAACCAGCTTTCCATCCTTCAAAGCGCTGAGCCAGGCCGAACAGGGACCCAACAGCTGGAACGCAAGCCCCTCCCAACTGTAGGCCTGTAGGATGCTGGGAAATGTGGGGTTACTGCATGACTCGATGTGATGCTCTGGCGTGGACCACACAGTCCAGACCACAGGGCTGCACTGGGAGGGAGAGGGCAGCTGCCTCTGCCCTGCGCTCATGGCAGTAGAATGGCACCTGCAGGGATCAGATGGTGCGTGCTGCAGCTCGGCCAGGAAGCCATGGCAATCACAGACCCCAGCGCCCCAACTGTCCACGCGTGTGTGAGCCCATGAGGACTACTGTGTGCTGTTAGGAAGACACGCAAGTTATTTTGTTTACTAAACCTGGGCTTGTTGTTCTGTAAAATCATGAGTTAAAATGTTTTACCAGCTGTGGTGTACTACAAAAAATGCATTGGACAGGCTTCCGGTCATGTTGCTGTTACATACATAGCATGGCTGGCGCTAGAAACATAAATGGTTGCTTACTCATTTTTGAAATGCAGAGTTGCAATCAACCAACTCAAAGAGAAACCTCCTCACTTCCCTTTAGCAGATGATGATCAGAGCAGGCTCCCCAGTCACACCTTATTTGAGGCCTGGCTGGCTGCTCCCTTGTTTCTCAGAAGAGCAAAGAAGCCTGGGCAGGTGCAGCAGGGCCTGGCCCAGGAGGGAGCCCTCACTAACACCCATGGCGGCACGCACCGCTTTGCTTTGGGCAAGTGAGCGCTGGCGCCAGAGCAAACAAGGACGCAAGGAGGAGAACCAGAGAGGCAGCTCTGACCGGCACCTTGAGAACCACGGAGGGCAACTGTTTCCATGGAACCAGATGCCGAGGGGCTCATTCCCCAGAAGAATGGCCAAACACCCGGCTAACGTGCTGCCTCTGTGGCTCCTCCCAACACCGCGCCTGTGGCCCAGGCCCTGGGCTGGCCCCGCTCTTACCTTCCTGGGAGGGGCCCTCCCGCGGCAAAGCGTCCATGAAATCCAGAGGCGGCTCTGTGGGCTCCTCGGATCCCAGGACACTGTGGTCCACCGTTAAGCGGCCCTTCTTTTCCTCTCTTTCTTTCAAAATAACCTAGAAGTCATGACAGCAGTCTTTACCGATCACGCTTCAGCTCCGTACTGAGGGTCACAATGCATCCAGGACACAGGAGTGGCCTACACACAAACGCAGGCCTGCGGGTGGCAGGTGGCTGTGTGTTTGCTTGGCTATGCAGAAACTGACTCCCGAAAAGGTAATGTCAGCTTAGGTACCAGAAGCTGGAGAAAATACGGTACCCGGAATAAAGAGGCTTCAGAGTGTATGGTATCAATTCACATCTACTGGCCTCATTCTTCAGACCCTGTATGATAAACTCACTTTGCCAAATGATAACTGAAGTGTAAACTGGCTTGGAAACCAGTCTGCAGAGTTCATTGGCTTTATACTTCACAGTGTCCAGCTGTTTGGATGCAGGCTGTCGCACCTGTTTAGGACTGCTGGGGCAGTGGACTGAGATCCCAGATGAAGATGCTGAGGGTGACAGCTTGCCTACATGACACCAGCTGCCAGCAAGCAAGGGTGCCTGCACTGAGGTCCACAGTGGGGCTGAGGCTGCAGCTCAATGCGGAGCACTTGCCTGGACTGGGTGAGGCCCCAGGTTCCATGTCCAGGACAAAAAGAGACCGAAAAGCCAACAAGCAAACGAAAACAGCCAGCCAATCAGGGCTTCTGATTCACAAGGTTCAGTGCTCTGGGTTATTAAATGTTTAAGTGGGTTTTTTTTTTAAACCTTGTAGAAAACAATTCATTCTCTAGGACCTCGTTCAATACTGAAAGACTTACAAAGTTGATGACATCTCCAATTCTGAATTAACTTCTCATTATAAAGATGCACATCTATGAATATTTTACAATAATCTATTGGCTAATACACCATGACTCGCTCTTGTTTTTTGTTTTTGTGTTTGTCTTTTTGAGACAGGATCTCACTATGTAGCCCAGGCTGGCCTCAAACTGGCAGCGATCTTCCTGCCTCAGTCTCCAGAGTGCTGAGATTACACATGTGTGCCACCACACCTGGCCCACGACTCATTTCTGAAACCCTTTAAACATCCTATAAGGTAAAAGACTCCCAGATTTTGGATTACCTTTTTAAGTGCTGTGGGTCTTTTTAGCTTTGCAATTTCCTTTTCTCTTCCTTTTTTCGCTTTAGAGGAAGTAATGTCCAAAGCGTTAAAGGACGTCAAACAGGTCTGAGCCTTGGCTAAAGGTTTCCTGGTAGCAGAGTCTTTAGGGTAAAGAGCAGCCGTGGTAACCACTAAAAACAGACAAGAATGTTGCTATTGTGATCTTACCACTGCGGCCAGTTCTGCGTCCTTCAAAGTTGCCAATGATAAGTTTACAAAAGCACCCTCTTCCCGCGGGAAAACAGCAGGGGCGGCTCCCCACCGCGCCGGGCCAGGCCCTGAGGCTCACTTCTATCCACCACTCCCCTGTGAGGGGAGGCAAAGCCAGGCTGCGGGGGCAGCACTGGAGCCCAAGGCAGGGACACAGGGGGACTCCACCCTGCCCGCACGCACTGTCCATCGGAACCACCTGACCTGTGGGGTTCCAGCCTCGGCCGGCAGCGCTCCTTGCTCCTACTCAGCCTGTGGTTTACTTACCTCCACTGAGACACGTGGAGGGCTGTCACCCTTTTTGGGGGGTGGGTAGTACTGGGGACTGGACTCAGGGCCGTCCCACTGAGCTATGCCCCAGCTCTTTTTATTGTGAGACAGAGTCCCAAAGTTGCTCAGGTTAAGCTCCCACTTTTGATCCTCCTGCCTCAGCCTCCTCCTCACACTGCCATTGATAAAGAATGCTGGTGCATCCTCCGCTGACGCTGGGTGCCACCCAGTGCTTCTGAACGCGAGGACGGCTGCCCAACCTTCCCTCATCCTGCGCCCGACCCTGGCCTCTCCCTGCAGCAGAAGATGCACTGGCCCCTGGTGGGAAGGCACAGCCCCAGGGGAGGTGCAGACCCCACTGCGACCTGGCCTCCACCCTACACACACACACACACACACAGAGCATGGTCCAAACTTCTGCTGCCATTTAATTTAAACTGGATCACTTAACAGTTCAGAGAGCCAAACTGCTTGTGATTTTTATTTTAACCTTTGAAGAAGGAAAAAAAGATGGTTGGTTCAAAATACACAACCAAGTGACATTTAAGCAGAGATGTTTAGGCCCTGAGGGAACAAACAACACTGACTTCTGGGGAAGCAGCAGTCCGGGACAGGGAGCAAGGAGCAGCGGGCCCAGGGCGGCCTGGGAGCTGCTGGGGAGAACACGGCAACAAAGGCCAGAAGTCCAGGGCCAGCGATGACATGACCTCAGCAGCACCGCAGCCCTCCTCTGAGTGCGGACAGCAGCCATTAGAGGGTGCTGAGCCCATGGTGACAGAAGCCAGCTCTGAGCCATCCAGGGCACAGGGAGGCTGGCTCAGGAGCAGACAGGAGTCCTGTGCAGTGACGGTGCTGCTGGGGACAGAGGGGCTACAGGGCAGGTGGGACAGCACGTCACAGGAGAAGTGGGCAGGAAGGAGGGGCTGATGAAGGGCTGAATGTATGGAGAAGGGATACAGACACCTCCAAGGTTTGTGTCTTCACACACACATACACACACACACATACACACACACATGCTTCAGACCGACAACTGCATGGCACACTGCGGAAGCCAGACAGGAAACGCCGCGACACCCACGCTCACCAGTGCAGGCCAGGGGCCTGGTGTTGGTGATCTGCCGCGCCTTCATGGCCTGCTGCTGCTTCTCCAGGGCCGCCAGCATGTCCCCCAAGTCCAGCTGCACCGGGGCTTTGTTTTTTTTCCCAGCTGCTTTGGATAAAGCTTCCTGCAAGGTAAACACTCAGACATCGGCGCTCTGCTATGGTACAGGAGGCTGACGAGTCATGGCTGCCGTAATGACTGCTCCTCCTACCCGTCCCACCAAACCGGGCAAGAACTATCACAGCCGTCCCTACAAGTCACTGCATACCTGTAATTTTTTTTGCTCCATACTTATTTCTGAATATTCCTGAGCTGTGGCAAGGGCAGCTGCTAACGCTTTCTTCTTCTGACTTTTTGCACGTTTAGGGACGGAGGTGGTGATGGGAATGGGCGTCTGAACAATGTTGATTGGCGAGTTTTCAGGTAGATCATCCAGCTACGGCAAGCAGAGAACAGTCAGTGACCTCGTGACATCTAGTACAGGATGGCAATTGGGGAGGCAGCACCGCAGTGTAACTGGCCTCAGTCCCTCAGGGGACTTTGCATCACAAGACCTGAGGGAATACTGGACCACCATGGACAGGGAAATGAGCGACAGTGTCGGCTGAATGCAAGTAAAACTCCTTCAAAGTGAAACTAACAACCGACGGAAGGACTTCTGCAGAGAATGTGATTTTTCTCTCCTTTGGGACTATGGATTCAACGGGAAATTGTTTTGCCTATTTTAAAAAGCAGCACTACAGGTGAGTAGTAAACACACTGCTTATCTGTTTAAAAAGAGGTACTTACTACTTTTGAAGGAAGTTTCTGTTGAATATTCTCATCCTTAGCATTACTGTTCTCGTTCAGTTGTTGAAACCCATCTTCATCCTGAAATAGTTCTCATGTTACTAAAAACGACTCATGGCAAAGTACTAAGAAAACCTTTTACAATGCTTAGAAATAACAAAGATGGGAGAAGAATTCTTTGTATTTTACTACTAACAATTTAAAAGCAGTCTTAAAAGGAAATCTCATTTGGCACGCGTGCAGCCTAGCCGGGGTGACTGCCGAGGCGTGGAGGCCTGTCTACCTACGTCAGCCTCTGGACTTCAGTGTGTGCTTCTGCACTGCTGTTCCTAATTCTTCTGTAAGATGGGTAGGCAATTTAAAAAAAGCAAACATTCAAACTGGATTTTATCACAGTCAGGTCACTTGGAGAAGACTTTCAACAGTTTAATATAATTTTATTGATATAGTCCTTGTTTCAGACTACTATATACAACTGCAAGATAAAAGCTGAAAACAATCCTTTTCTACTCAAATTAATCCCATCACCAACACCCCGCTTTACTCCTAAAGTGCATCCAACACTGTTAATGAAAGGTAAGCCCGGGCCGTCACACAGCTAAGCGCACAGTGACTCTGCCACATCCAGACCATCTGGATACAATAACCAAGATGGACTTGAGTCTGCTGAGTCCATCATGAAGCTCACCTGACGGATTCTCTATTTCTATCCAGTTTAATCTCCGAATCATACTCTATTTTACAGAATATGTGAAATGAATCACACAAATGTTACCAACAGCGTCTGCCTCACCAAATTCTACTTGTTCTTTCAAAGCTATTCCAAATATCCTTCCAGGTGGCCTTGCCTCTGCGCCCGACCCCAAGTCTGCTGGCACGCACTGGGGGTGTGTGACCATGTCCTGGCACACGGACCTCCCGTGAGGGCACCGTCCACCACATCCGACTCCCCGCCTGGGGTGGCTGCCCAGGGCTGGCCATGAGGATGAGCACGCATGCGCACCGCACCGCCGGCTGTGCCGGGAGCCCTCAGCTTTCCTCCCGCCCCTAGAGTCTCTCTCGAGCAACAGCACAAACTGACTACACCTGGCTGTTCCAACACGAGAGGCCTTAGGAAGGGAGGAAAAGCAACAGAAAGGCAGAGAAACGTTTCCTGCTGGAGGAAGCGCGTGGGATCAGGTCCTGCCTCTACACAACCCGCCAACCACACCGCCTGGCAAAACTGAGAAACACAAACGGGAGTGAAGTGAGACTAAACATAACCAAGGGGAAAAGTCAGCTAATATTTCTGAATAATTTACAACTTTAGAGGCACATGTTAAGACACAAAAATAGTTCCATTTATAATACGACAAATTAAGTTTCTTAGGGAAACATTTTCTATAAAGGTCTATGAACACAGCTTTTAAAAAATACCTCAAAATATAAAGACTCAGGATTTGGGTCACTTCTGTGGGACTGAGTAGGGTTTAAATGCTTATTATTGTCTTGTCTCTTTTGCAAATTCTGTCTTCTTTCTGAGGAAGTACTGTGTCCTCGGCATCTGAATCCAACCTAAACCCCAGGCAGAAAAGAAACTCATTATTTCTACAGATATTTAAGTATAACATACTTGCAGGAAAAGTACATAGAAGCATATAACTCAATGAATTCTTGTGAAGTACAACATTTTGTTAAAATTTAAAATTTCTTACAAATTAAGATAATTACAAGGAAAATATGAAAATGTGGCACCACACATTACCCCTTTGCCCTGTACACAAACATTTCTATCAGTTTGGATTGACGACAGCAAAAATGACAAACCAGCTGGCCGTGCCACAGCAGAGGCCTGGTCAGACCACACGGGGCAGCCAGCGGCCAGCCCTCACCCGCACCCATCTCCAGAGAACAGCAGAAGCTGAGGGATGCAGGGAGGTGGCGGGGGGCCAGGGCAGTGCTGGGAAGGCCACCGGGGCAGAGGGTAGGTGATTTTGTCTTCAGATTACCTGTAGTTTTTAATTTTAATTCCTAGGGGAAAGTACTTAATAAAAATCGATTACTATTATCCTATGTATGTGTTTGAGTCCCTCGAAATCCATGCATTGAGACCCTAAGTGGCAACACTTAGTGGCATTTGGAGGCCGGGTCTGCGAGAGCTGAGGACCAGGGAATGGGTCGGTGACCTTATGGAAGGGACCCCAGAGCCGTCTCCCGCTCTGCCCAGCCTCCTTCCAGGCCCCGCAGCCAGCAGAGCAGCTGCTGCTTCCAGCCTCGCGGCCACAGCCCTTTCCACTCTGCCCATGTTCAGCTCGCTGAAGACACAGCCACACGCTGTCCCTGCCTGCTGCTGGCAGCCAGAATCAGCACGTGTGCATCCGTGCAGCTACAAACACTGCCAAACAGTTCTAAAGCAAAAAGCCCAACCAAAAAAAACAAGAAATGCAAGTTGATTCTCATGCTTGGAGACAAAGGTTCAGGCTTAAGCTAAAGCCCCAGACCAGCAGTCCCAGCACAGTTCGAAGGACCAAACACACAAGTACCCAGCGGCCTCCTGAAGGCGCCTCCCGTGTGGAACAGCCAGCGTCCTTCCCAGCTCTCCTAAGAGTTCTGCTGATGGAAGGAACGTGGGCGCAGTGAACAAGGCAAAGCAGGGCCCTAACTTCCAACACCGACTGGACCCTAAGCTTCTCCTCACACTAACAGAACAGGGCAGGGACTGACAGATACAGACTGCATCCTGGGCCACTGCGCAGCCCTTCTGAAAAAGTCAGAGACGACTCAGACAGGAAGACAGCGGGTGCGACAGTGTACACCAGCACTCTGGAAGCTGAGACAGGAGGCGTGCAAGTCTGGGCCCAGCCTGAGTAACTTAGCAACTGAGTTAAGATCCTGTCTCAAAATAAAACCAAAGAAGAGTCAGTGAAGGCCTCGGGTACGAGTCCCAGCACAGGGGTGAGACAGGGAGGCAGAATGCTGGTAGCAGCACCACCCCCATTTTTTTGGAGAGGGTCTCGCTACGTTGCCCAGACTGATCTCGAACCACTTGGGCTCGAGGGGTCCTCCTGCCTCAGCCTCTTGAGTAGCTAGGACTAGAGGTGTGCACCATCATCAGCGCTCAAAACGTCATAGAGAAAGATGCCACAGCCCTTGGAGAGCTGCCTCCACAGCGTGCAGATGAAGACCAGCGTAACACGACAGAATCCAGGAGCAGATGCCAGTGGACGGGAAAATCCAGCAGGCGGACAGGCAGTCCGCTCATGTCAGTGCAGCAGACCCTTTCAGTAAATGACGGCAGACTGGGGCAGCGACCTCGACAACACTGTGACAACAGGTCACGAACCACTCAAGGGTCCAAGACAGAAATCCAGGGCACACCCACACCACAGAGGATCCGTGTAACTACACACGGCAAGGCGGCTCTGTAGGCAGAAGCGCAGAAACGACGCCGGGGAGTGTGGGGCATGCCTGGAGTCCCAGCGCTCAGGAGGCTGAGGCAGGAGGACAGCTGAGATTCGATGCCAGCCTGAGCTACACAGCAAGACCCTGTTCCAAGAAGAAAAAGGAAAAGAAACGACAGAAACCGCTCCAAGGTCTACCACTCACACAGGACAGAGGACACGCAACCTTTTACGTAAGAGGAGGACAAAGCCGCAGGACTCATCCTAGTTTCAGCAACAGTGACAGAAGCCGCAGGAAACCAGTCCGAGGGGGACGCGGCAGGGGAAGAAAGGGGACCAGGGAAAACGAGGTGTTCCACTGCATGATCTTTTTCATCTGTCTTTCAAACTATTTACAAAATAAAACCATTTTAAAAGACGTTAGGTTTTAGACTCCTTCCATAATTTAAAATAAAAGCTACAGTGAAGTACAGAAATGACTGACCTACATTAAGAAATGTTACAATACTGGTAGAAATGGTTAAAAATCACTATAATTCAGCAGACTGGTTTAAGTGCAAAAATCTGATAGGAAGAAAAGACAAGAAATAGAATCTAGAATGTAAGAATTAGCAAATGGCAAGACAGAAAAACAACCAGGAGAAGAAATGGGTTACAAGAAGAGGACAGCTCATTAATTATTTTCAAAATCTACACTGGCATGTTTTACCAGATATCAAGATAAAGCTCAGATAAAAATGTGCTAAACTATGACACTACATGGTAAAAAACAGAAAATACAGGTATCTACTTGTCTTTTAAAAGTCTTCTAAGATTTTTAGAGCTTAAAAATGACCAAAAACTGCAACTGGAAATCTTTTTACCTAAAAGAAAAAATGATTCTGTATCTCAAAAAAAACCAAACAAATATATACTTAGGGAAACTATTGGAGATAAAGCATCAGAAGTGGGAGAGAAAAACACAGGGTCAGCAGCTGACTCCAGTTCTTCAGGAGGAGAAGCGACATAAACCACACACTGTGTGTACAGGGGGAGACAGGAAATAAAGGACACACTGTGTGTACAGGGGAGACAGGAAATAAAGGACACACTGTGTGCACAGGGGGAGACAGGAAATAAAGGACACACTGTGTGTACAGGGCGAGACAGGAAATAAAGGACACACTGTGTACAGGGCGAGAGACAGGAAATAAAGGACACACTGTGTACAGGGCGAGAGACAGGAAATAAAGGACACACTGTGTGCACAGGGGGAGACAGGAAATAAAGGACACACTGTGTGTACAGGGCGAGACAGGAAATAAAGGACACACTGTGTACAGGGCGAGAGACAGGAAATAAAGGACACACTGTGTACAGGGCGAGAGACAGGAAATAAAGGACACACTGTGTACAGGGGGAGAGACAGGAAATAAAGGACACACTGTGTACAAGGCGAGAGACAGGAAATAAAGGACACACTGTGTACAGGGGGAGAGACAGGAAATAAAGGACACACTGTGTACAAGGTGAGAGACAGGAAATAAAGGACACACTGTGTACAGGGGGAGAGACAGGAAATAAAGGACACACTGTGTACAAGAGGAGAGACAGGAAATAAAGGACACATTGTGTATACAGGAGGAGACAGGAAATAAAGGACACACTGTGTGTACAGCAGGAGCAATAGGAAATAAAGGACACACTGTGTACAGGGGGAGACAGGAAATAAAGCACACACTGAAGGAACTGCTTAAATCCCTCTCTTGTTCTCTCACCATGTTTCACACGTTAAGAGACAGAGACCAAACGCCTTCCTCTGGGGATCATTTCTCCTCCAGGGGCCTGACGCTGACAAGCCCAGCGCAGAGCCGGCAAGCGTGCCCAGACCAGCAGGCACCTCCGGCAGTGAGTACACGCCGCAGAGGCCCCGCGCAGTCCATACAGAGGACCATTTCAGCTCCTCTGCTTTACTAACAACACCCAGGGCACTGGGCGGAGTGCGCCATGCGGACGGTGAGCGCTGGGCACCTCGCTCAGATTCCACCGTCCGGTGCACAGATGGCGTCACCGACAGCCTCACTTCCCGACTAAACTTAGGGAACCAGGAGTGCATTCTAAAATCACAAGGAAGCCGCTGGACAATCAGTAATTCCCAGGTTTCACAGCCAAGGAAGGCAGCGACCAGCGGCTCGGGGAGGGGGCTATGCAGCCCCCTCCACAGCTGTCCCAGCTCCACGAGGGTGGTCAGGAAGCCATGTCCTCCACAGTGAGGCCTGGGGTGGCCACGGCCACAGCACTGCCACTAACACAGATGAGCCTTGCCATGGGCGAAACTGCAGTCCCCGAACTCAAAGACCAATGTTTAAGGCATTCAACAGTTTTAAAGCCGGGTGTGGTGGCACACGCCCACTGTCCCAGCACTTGGGAGGCTGAAGCAGGAGGATCTTCACAAATTCAAGGCCAATTTGGGCTACATAGTGAGTTCAAGGGCAACCTGCACTACGAAGTGATAACAATAACAGAACAACAATAAAACAACGCTTTAAAAATTTTATATGGGTAAGAAAAAGATGCCAACAGAGGCAGTAGCAGTTGGTTTCTCTTTTTAAAACTATGAAATAGTTAACTACAGAAAATGGTGTAACTATAGTTAATAGTCATCTAGTAGAAAAACAGTGATAGGTACCAACACACTTCCCATATTCATCCAACGTTTTGCTGTTTTGTTTCATTATTTAAGAACATTTTATTGGCCAAGGCATTTTAAAGTTACAGATACCATGACAGTTCACTTTTAAATAACACACCTCTCCAAAAATTAAGCATACTGTCTTTCATAATCACTACACCATTACTGTAACAAACTGAAATGAATTCATGCCATCAAGCCAAGTTTCTCCAACCTAATTTGACTTGCCTGTGAATTACTCTTTTGTTCTGTTTGCCTTCCTCCTCTAGAAAATGTCTGATTTTTTTCCATCCAAGGTTTTTTCTGAGTTGCCTGGCAAGTTACAATGGAGCAATTTACACTACCTGTAAGAAATATTTAAAGAGATACAAAGATATGATTCACATATAGAATGAAATCTAAAATGCCTTGTAACTTCATTTACTGAAACTAAGTCATGAAAATGTTTCATGTCAGCTCTCAGTTCTTGGTAACACTGACTTATCTTTTTGGAAACCTCCAGCTGGCATTTTTTCTGTTTGTCTAGAAAAATTGTACTTTCAATTAAGGTGATAACCTGAAAGATTTATAGTTTTTTCCCTTTTTTTTTTTTACTAGCACCAGCGAGGCTCATACTTAAAACTTATGACATGGACAAAGAAAAGAATACAGCAAAAACACTCTGCAAAAAATAAGTACCTGAACACATAGATGATTCCCCGTGCTGGAAAGAGAATGAAACAGACAATTACTTTCAGCTTACAAGTCAACATAATAAACTCTGCAACAGGTTCCAGAATCGGTCCTGTGTGAGGCAGACCTAGGGAATCTGAGACTAAGCCCCATCAGTGTTTCCCTTTCTGATACGGCTTGCATCGAGATGCCCTCCCGCAGCCCCGTGCAGGCAGAGCTGGCTGGATCTGCAGCGTGTGATTACGGAACTAGCCCACTGACCGGGTGGCACAGCCCCCGGTGCGGTAACGGGAAGGCTGCCCTGGGTGTGAGAGCTGCCGGGCCTACGCGTGCAGCCTGGCTAGATTACAGGGGACAGAATGAGGGCTGCCTTCTGCCCACCATGAACTGCTTCTCCCCGCCGTGCCCCCTGCCACACTGCCTGCCTTGGAGCCCACCATGGACTGAAAACCTTTCCTCAACTTTAGGAGTCGGGCATTTTGTCTCGACAATGAGAAAAGTAGCTGAGATGCCAGGAAGACACTGAGAACCCCTGTAGCTACCTCGCCGCACCAGGAAGCAGCCGCCTCAGCACCCCCAGAGAACCCCGAGGTGGGCTGACAGACACGGAGGCCCACGTACACCTGCACCCCCGGAGGCCCCCGCCACGGGCTGGTGGTGGTGCTTGGGGCTGCAGTAGCCGCTGTCACTGTCAATGTCGGCCTCGCTGGCGCCCTGCTCGCTGGAGGACTCGGCGGCTGGGTGCAGGGCTCTTCTCCTCCTGCCCTTGGACTTCCACAGCACGGCGGCCGCGCTCTCCGAGAGGGACTTGTCAGCAATGTCGGTCGGGAAATCTGCAGGGCAAGGGAAGCACGGCGACTCTGTGAGGACTGAACTGGTCACTCCTGGGATAAAAGTCTTAAGAAAATGGAACAACAAAGCTGGTGTGGAGTGCACACCTGTAATGCCAGCACTCTGTGAGGCTGAGGCAGGAGGATCACAGGTTTGAGCTCAACCTGGGCAACTTAGACAGAACCTGTCTCAAAAGAAAAAAGGTGAAACAAGGTTTGGAAATGGAACTCAGTGCAAAGCCGTGGGTTCAATCCCTAGTACCACACACACACACACACACACTCACACACACAGAGGGGAAGGGAGGGGAGGGGGAGAGGAGGAGGGGGAGGGAAGGAGACCCCAGACCCTAATATTTGCCAATACGTAAAATATGATAAAGGTGGCTCACCCAACCTGAGCAACTCAGTGACTCAGTGAGACCGTTTCAGAATTAAAACATAAAAAAGCCTGGGTGCGGCTCAGCACAAAGCCTCTGGGTCCAGCCCTCAGCACCCAGGAAAGGCAAGGCAGCTTTTATTTGCATTTCCCCACTTACAAATGAGGCTAAGCAAATAAGCGTACTCTGTGATGCTTTTAACCATTAACAACTTCTTTTTGAAAAAATTTTTGTTAATTTTACTTTTATATTATTTGACTCCTGCCCATTTTTCTACTCAGTTGTTTTTTAAATAATTTTTCTATTTTATAAATTATAATTACAGCTGGGTGTGATGGTACATGCCTGTAATCCCAGCACTCAGGAGGCTGAGGCAGGAGGATCACCATAAATCCCCAGCCTGCCCTGCATAAGTGAGTTTAAGGCCAGTCTGCAATATGCAGTGAAACACTGTCTCAAAAAAAAAAAAAAAGAAAGAAAGAAAAAATATATATTGTTATATATAACCCATTTCCGAGCATACCACGAGTTTTTCTTCTCCGCGTCTCTACCCACACCTGATTGTAACAGTGCCTCGACTGAGCCTTGCGCTCTGCAATGTGGCTCGTTACAATTTCTTTATAATTACACAAGCAGCCTCCTAGTCCATGGAGTGGTCCCTGGATTTTTTCAACCAGTCACCTGCTAAAGGACAAGTGCTTTCTTCCAGCCAAGTGCTGGGGATTGAACCCAGCGCCTGCCCGTGCTAAGAAGTACTCTATGCCTTAGCTACGTCCCACCCCTTTTATTTGGAAAAGGGAGTCTCACTGAGTGGCCTTGACCTTATGGTCCTCCTGCCTCAGCCTCCTTAGCAGCTGGATTTAGAATAATATGCACTTTAAGTCACACGGTCCCCCCTCTTTCTGAGGGGAGACTCCACTGAGATGCATTCACCACAGGAACAGCTCCCACAGCCCTGCCAGGCTGGCGGAGTCCCTGGCACTGTGTTCCACAGGGCCCAAGGGCAGTGTAGGACCATTTCCTTAGTGATTCTTATGAGTCCTTTATCTCACACAACTCCTGTGAGGTTTTTAACAGGGCCAACAAATTTGTCCTTGTCACACAATAAAATTTTCTCACAAGCTGGCTTGTCGTTCACTTTTTTAGACAGGGTCTCCTGATGTAGCCCGGGCTGACTGTGACGTGGAAGTGACTCTCCTCAGCCTTGAGTGCTGGGCTTACAGGCGCGCACCACCGCGCCCAGCGGCCCCTCGCAGTTAGTGAGGGTTAGCATTCGTAGTTTTAGAAGTGGGCTATCCCTACAATCACACAGACATCTGCTTGAGTTTCTTCCATCATCGCTTTTCTCAAAGAAATCCCAAGCTGACGTGGAACGGATCTGAGGGAGCGTGAGCTAGGGACACTGTGCCTGTCACGCTCCACGTATGTTTCCTGCGCACACACACACACACACACACACACACACACACACGGTGGCACTCTCTGGGCTGTTGAGTGTACCCACGCTGCTAATGTAACCCCACGAGAACTGGCCTGGCTTTTAAACAGTATTCTCTAAAGGAGAAGTTCTTTTCCAGGGATTTTTCGGCTCTCAGACCACTGCTCTGTTTTAGAATTCCCCTGTCATTAACCATGTTGCTGAGCTTTAGTTTGTTGAACAGAACTGTTGCAGTCTCACTGTTTGAATGTCCACTTTTTATGCTTTGGTTTTGTGACGTGAACAACTATGTCTGAGAAGACAACATGTAATTTATCAACTAGTGATTTCTTACTGTTTTATTTTTTTTAATTCTGTACTGATTCTACCCTTTTCTCTGTTTTGTTTTTTCTTTAAATAAAATTAAAAAGCCAGGGATTTAGCTCAATGGCTTAAGTGCCTGCCTGGCAAGCATGTGGTCATGAGTTCAATCCCCGGTACCAAAAAAAAAAGAATTCCCCTGGCAAGTTCCCCAGAAGCTCCTGCTGGGGTTTCTACCATCACTGCAGGCGCTGCAGGCCTCGGTATTCAGGTTTGCTTGAGGTGAAGCCTTGGGTTTTCTGCATCTGCGCCTCCCATGTCCCGAGGATTTATTCGCCGAAACTCTCTTTAGTCGCTTTGTAAATGATACAGTGTCTTCAATTTTGTTTGGTTGGCATATTGAAATGCAGGGAACTTTTCTGTATTAGCTTACATCTAGCTATTTATTGAACTCTTAATGTAAGCTTATCAGAAGTAAAAATTTGTTATAAACAGACCTAGAGTATTCTTATCAAACCACAATATTTAATTCCCTTACTGATTTTAACAACTTCTCAGAAACTAAAAACAAACTGAAGAATAAAAGCGCTGACAGAAAAAAGCGATGACACAGCACAGCCTTCCGCTCCGACTGCGGCTTCACACTTCACCCTCCAGTGCTCCAGCGCTCCGCTTCCTTCCGAGCGGCTTTAGGTGCCTTAAGGAGCCGACTAAAGCAGTAAAGGTCACTTTTAAAGTAAAACCTTCCTGGAGCTCCAAGGATGTACAAGCGGTCACTGTGACCAGGAATGCCCAACAGAGAAAGCTTAGGCCCACCTCCCCGATGGCTCCTGGCTGCTCCCACTTTGCACGCCAGGGGCTGCATGCCGGCCGGCGCTCACCCCTGGCCCAGCCCCTAGCGAGTCCTCCCCGTGGCTACTCCAGGCTTTTACCAGTTATACTCCCTGCTTTAAGCCAGGCAAACCACATGGTAACTGCCCTATCAACAAGTCAGTGGTCAACTGCTTCCCCTGGGGGTCTAAGCAAGTGTAGAAGGATATCCGAATAGACAGCCCGCAGAAAGGCACAGCCCGAGTGACAAACAGAGCTGTGACGCTGTCTTACTCATTTCCACCCGGACATTACTCGAGGAAGGCTGAAGAAACAAAAAGCAGCTGCACTTTGAACAGACCTAACTCCTGACCCTGGACCATTAACAAGGATCTTTCAGTAGTGTCGGCAACCCCCAGGCAGTGGAGATGGCTATCTGCCCTACCAAGGAGAGACTGAACTATGAGACACGGGTTGGAACTGCAAAACAGAAACTCAGAAATCTAGGCTATTATTACCTAGTGTTAGAATAAGGCTTTTTTAATTGGATGCTTATATGTATTTTTTTTTTTATCGGTACTGGGAATCGAACTCGCGACCGCCTGCTTGCAAGGCAGGCGCTTATGCCGCTGAGCTAAATCGCCAGACCCCTTATATGTAGTTTTAAAATGTTTTAATAATTATCTGACTACTTTATCTGCCTTGCAATTCTTCTTCTTTTTGGGGGGGGGGGGGCGCGGCGGTATCAGAGTTTGAACTCAGCACCTTGCACTTACCAGGCAGGCACTTGTGCCACTGAGCTAAACCCCCAGCCAATCTGACTACTTTAAAATGCTATCTTTTTGATGGGATGCAATTATCACTTACAGATCTGGTACAGATCTTTCAGAAACTTCCTGAATTCTCTCTATAAAGATGCTACAGTGTTAGAATGTTTTAGAGGGCTTTAATCTAGTTATAAGAACACGTACAACCTTTAGTTATACCAAAGTGAGCCCTTCAAATCTGTACAATATCTGAGCAACTCTCTCCCTGATTTCTGAACTGCATCACTACTACACAGGGACAGAAAACCCCCAAACCCTGCTCAAAAGGGCACGAATGCCAGCAAGGAAATTGGAAGAACATTAGGGACAGGGACAGCTTTCTGCTTCCTACAGAATTCGCCCTGCGGCAGGGCAAACGAAGGGTGGTGCCCGGAGCCCTCCGAGGGGCACGGCCACAGGGACTGCACGCATGGCGACGCCGATGAACCCCCGCCTTACCGGTCTGCTGTGACGCGTCCACCAGAAGCACGATTTTGGACCGGTTATCAGGACCCGCCGCGTTAGTTTCCTTCTGAGTAGCGACATTTTTCACCACTGGCCTTTTGCTTTTTATGTGCTGTTGTAAAAGCTGTTGCTGATGTACATTTGAAAAAAAAGGGAACACATTCAATGAACGAAACATTATAAATACACATCCATAACCTAACACATCCAAATGTATGCTGCGAATTAAAGGTTCACAACCCACAGGGAGACGGGGTTACTGCATGAGAGTTCTGTGCAGTTACCTGCAGGGAAGCACAACAGGCTACCCAACCTACCACACACGTATCTATACCCGATTTTTCACGTAGTCATCAACACTACTACTGTAACTTAAATGAATCTTTGTTATGTGTATTTTTAAATTTTCTCAGTTGATAATAAATAACAAGGGCATGATTTTCACTCAAAAGAGTAACAAAAAGCATTGCAATGCACCCCAAAATTAAATTTTAGTTTCATGACAGTAACAATGTACAAAAATCCTTTTTGTTTTCCAGTTCAAAAAAAGTTGATCCCAAGCTGGACACGGCAAAGCATAGCTAGAATCTAGCAATCTGGGCACCTGAGGTGGGACTGCAAGTTCAAGGCCAGCCTGGGCTGGTCAACAATCTGGGGAGACCTTATCTCAAGGGGGCAGAAGAGCTGGGGAATGGCTCAGTGCAGCCCTGGGCTCGATCCCCAGTAGCACCACTCCCCCCACCCCAAAAGAAACACTCAAACTCTTTCCTCACTCTTTAAAATATGAGCATTCACTTAATAGCAATGCATACAACAGAATTCTAAATTTAACTGCTTTGATTTTCTAAAAACTGTTGGCAATATATTCAGAGAAATCATGTTCTTTTAACAACTGGAAATGATATACCATAATCTCATTTTCAATAGTTGCTTCTTCTCATTCTCAAAGGTCATAAAAGGATTTCCCTGACCCAAAGTGTTTCCATGAACAAAAACATAAATGTTTTAAAGTAATCTTTGCTGCTTGTTTTTCAAACTTGTAAAAGTTATTCCAGGCGGCAGCAAAGACTTTCCGGGGAGGACACTGGGCCAGCTGTCCAAGGACAGGGCTTCCCCCACTCCAAATGCTGACCAGAAATGGGCGTCTCAAAGGTGTAAGTGAGGGCCAAAATGTGAAACAGGTACTGTGAAATGGGAAGAAAATGTTCAAATGGGGGGGGGGGCAAAGGAAGGGAAAGTGGGAAGGAAGGGAAGACGAGAAGAGAAGGAAACTGGGACCCAAGCTCTTTTAGGGGGGCAGGAAAAGGGCTCAAGGAGGGCAGGGTGGGAAAAAATGAAACAAGTTCTGTCCGGTACAGGTACAAATTCTCTGGGGTGAATTCTCATGACCATTATGTGTATCTAAAATGTACCAATAAAATCTGACAGGAGGAAAAGCAAACAAGAAATGGGGTTCCCCTCTCACCACTCAAGAGGCCGGCCTAACTGAAAAGCAGCCTCACAAGGGCCGGGCTCACCTGCGATGTCACGGCTTTGCTTTGTTCCTTCCTTCCTTCCTTTCTGCCCTTCTGCTTTGTTTTTAACTTAGTCAAATGGCTGGCCCCAAATAAAAGTGCTTCCTGCCTAGCGCTTTGTAGCCCTGTAAGATCCTTCAAGACCAAGCACCTCTGACATAACAGAGCAGGATTCCCACTAAAAAGTCTCCGATGACAAACATGAAGCTGGAGGGGCCAAACGGCTCCCTGGTCCTCCCCTGCTGACTCGGGAGAATAAACACCGCGTGCGTGTGAGCCTCTCACTCCTGTGAGCACAGGGCTCGCTTAGTAAGGTGCTGTCACCACACAATTTTCATCACTACATTAAGCAACAGAAAGACCAAGGTGAAAAGCTGTCACTTACTTTCGGAGCGGCTGGCCCCCGGCTGCTGTCCCAGCTCCTGTGGCCGGGCAGCGGGAAGACCTGGCCCAGTGGGCTGGGGCGCTCGGGGCGCTCTGCGGCCTGGAAAGCGCTGGAGGACGGCGCGGGGAAAGGGTGGTAGAAGCCCATCAGCTGGGCGCAGGGCGCTGGCATCAGCTGGTAATATGTGTACTCCGCAGACACGGGCGGCTGAGCAGACAGAATGGGGTAGGCAAGGTATGGTCCAGCAGGGCTGGGACTGGGTGGCTGCCATCGTATGTCATTATTATATAAAGGAAACTGTCTGCAAAACCAAATCCAAAAAGAACAGATCTATTCACACGGCTAAAAATGAGGCTAACATGAAATCGCTTATCTTTTTAATAAAAGAAAAAAACACAGGACAATGGATCATAACAATAAGGAAAACAAAATCACCCCTACCACGTAAGTTTACCAGCTGTGATTAGAGATCACCATGGACCTGTAATAACCATTTAAACGACAGTAGAAAGGAATCCAACCCGACGTCTCTCATCGGTCAGTACGCCCCAACCACTGCAGGACACTTCTGCTGAACGGTTAAGCAGAGGCTGCTGGGTCTACAGTGACAGCCCGGAGCCCGGCTCTGATGCACCCAGGTAGGCAGCGGGCCGTCGCTGTGGAAGGGAGCGCTGCACAGATGCACCCTTCACCCTGCCTCCCTCGGCATTTCGGCACCAGCCGCCCACCCTGCTCCACTCTCCCCTACGCAAACGGCCAAGGCCAGTTTTTGCCCGGCTTCTCTCCTGGGCAACAGACTAAGGTCTAAGCAAGGCAGCCTCTCCGCCAACATCTCATCCGAGTGCCGGTCCCGTGGGCACCAGCGGCAGGGCACTTCCTGTCTCCAAGCCCCTGGCAGAAGGAGGTTTCAAGTGAGGGGGTGAGGCTATGACAAAACCAAATGGAAAATGCTCACTCCCATGAATTCTCAGAGTATTAAAAACAATCTGCTGGCTGGCTTGCTCAAAAATGATAAGGTACAGCAAGGAAACATTTATCAGACTGCACACTTGGTCATTTTGTCCAACAGAACAACAGTAGTACGAAATTCAGTTTACAACTCACCTGGTACATTACCCAACAGGTGGAAGAGCTTAAATATAATGCTAACTTCCACTGGAAGGATCCCTTAGTTTCTACTGCTTTCCACCCTTCAAGGTGACTAAGAATCTCAAGAGATGTAGCTCAGTGCAAAGGCTCTGGGCTCAATCTCCAGTGCCACTTTTAAAAAATCTCAGACCGTGAACTTGTACACTGAGTGTCTCAAAAGGTAGTTTAAAGGCCTCATAAATCATACATGCAGAACTTCTCCCAGAACGTGCAATAGCACATCACCATGCCCCAGTTACAGCCGTGTGGAAACGCTGATTGCTTCAACCCTCGGGGACAGCTGGGCAGAGTTCAGAGACAGCGCTGCCTCCCCCAAATCCTACATGTGGCACGAGGCCCATTTTCTGTGAGTGGCACCACTTGAAAAGGTCTATGCCACCTGTAGGCAGCAATAAAGTGCAGTCCTACACACCAGTGACGTGCCCATCGCCCAGTCCAAGGAGGGTTAGCAGGGCTATCCCCGTGTCACCCAGGATGTGGACGGCAGGCAATCTGCTAGACCATGCTGTGACCCCAGCACGAACCGACACCAGAGTCTAGAAATGCATGCGAGGGAACAGGGAACCCCCAGAAGTTAGAGAGCATCCCCGAGCACTTTCTCAGGTCAGAGGTTGTCATGGCAGGTAAGAGATTAGACAGCAAACCTCAGAAAAGGGTTTCTGAATATTTCATTTCTCCCTTTGGGTCTATTTGTTTCAAGTAAATTTCAATGACTTTTAACAAAAAGATGTACCACCAAAAATCTACTTCCTTTGGAAAGAATGAGGAACTAAGCCATGTTTAAAATGGCCAAGGTCAGTGGAGTATGGGGGCCCTGTCATCCCAGGCCAGCCTGGGTTACGCAGTGAGTTCCAGGCCAGCCTGAACACAGTTTGGTATTACTGTTTCACTCACTTCCCTTAAAAGACAGAGAAAAGACAATTGTCTGTAAGCGTGCCTGGCCAAGCTGTGCAGCTCCCCCATGCATGTAACAGGGTAAAGACAGCAGTGAGGAAATTACCTATTGGACTGGTTTTCCTGGACGAATGGGTAGCAGGTGATCAGGTAGCTGGGGATGGGAGTCGGCTCCACACCAGCCACACCGCCTCCGTCACCAGGCAGAGCCATGGGGATCAGGAAGGGGTCTGGAGTCTTCTTCTGGGGGACGAATGGCTCTACCTCCGCCGAGAGCTTGACATTCTTCAGAGAAGGGCAGAAGGCACCAAGAGCAGATCAGTGACACCTCAACACAAGTGACAACTCAACAGGAGGACAGTCATGGGGTGTCCCCTAAGTGTCCACAGAACCCTCAGGTGGAGCAGTGACCTCAACTCACAACAGCTGCATGCAACGATGTGGACAGAGCCAGCAGTAAAACAGGGGACAACTTATCAAAATCAATTGCGATCAATAATCTCACTTACATAACCAAAGCTGCTAAAGCAATCAAAGAGTACAAGGAAGTCATATCTTGGCCTCTAAAAATAAAGCCGGCAGTTAAGAAGTCTAGCTCTGCAGGCAAAACAGTATGTTTTCTACTAATTTTATTGGCGGAAAAGATCATTAACCACTTTTAAAGGATAACTGAATTTGCTTGAACAGTCTAAAATCAGTCTATTTCTGTCCATTTCAGGAAAATAGGATTTGCATTGTTAGGTTAAAAGAAAGGAGAATGTCTAAGATGAACCAAAAAACACATAACATATGGGGAAAGAATTCTGGTTCACAGTTAAACTGGAGGAAAAACAAGAGCAGCTTCAGATTCCCGGCAGACACCGAACGAGCTGAAGTCCTTCATGATGTGTACTCCATCTCCGTCTCCTCAGAGCCTTTCCTTGGAACGAACCTGGACAGGGTTAAGCCATAAAACCACAGTGCTGAGGGGTGGGACAATAAAGATCCCAAAACAACAGGACAGGTGCTCCGCTGAAGAGGGATCTACAACTGGGAAGAGGCAACCACATAGCTGTTGGGGTGCTGGGTGGAGTTCTATGGCTAGACAGGGTGAGATTCATACGGTATTCACTTTGTAATGATTATATGCAGTTTATATTCTATTTAACAAGGTCAGAATTTTAAGCTATAAAAAAACTATACATATATTCTGCAAACTACATAAATAATATAATCTAAAAAGATATTGAACACATTTTATGAACAAGTAGGAACCATCCAAGCCCATGTTCTAACCACTGGACACAATGATCCTGAAGCAATGGTCCCAGCCGGAACCTTTTGCCAACAAGTGCACTGGGTAACAGCTAGTGGACACTGCTACAGTCACAGTGCTGTGTGGCTTCGAACATCACTGTGGTGTGACTCTGCAGTCTTCAGGACCCACTATTGTCTGTATAGTTCTTGTTTCTCACAAAAATAGGAACAAATCTAAAGACAATGCCTGATACATTTCATATAGTCTTTCTCAGGAAAAAAGTCTTCTCAAAACACTCTACTGACCCAGCATGGTGGCACATGCCTGTAATCCCAGCACTCGGGAAGCTGAGGCAGAAAGACCACCGCAAGTTCAAGACCAGCCTGGGCTACAAAGTAAGTTTAAGGCCTGCCTGAACTGCATAGTGAGACCCTACCTGAAAACACACACACACAAACCAGTCTACTGTAAATATTCAAAAATAACTCAAGGGAGGTGGGGAAGAGAAGACAGAAGGCTGAACTATGTAACTAATTCAACATCCTTGCCTGGAGCCTGACTTAATTTCAAAATCAAATTTGTACCATTAAATCGAATCTGAAGTTATTAGAGTAATAACACAAATATTTGTAAACTGAAGTTAGTTTCTTGATTTTAACATGAGGCAGAAAACAACTTCAAAGGCTAATAATATAAGCCAGCAATTCTCAGTGATACTCATCAGAACTCAAACTCATTCATCTAGAGAAATACAGAGGGTATAAATCATCAAATTAATAAGAGCTTCACCTATGAGGGAAAAAAGCTGGCCTTCAACAATAATCAGACAATGGAAACTTGCTTCATAAAGTTCACACAGGTGCATGAGAGGAAACAAATGACACTTTAACTGCAATAAAAATGGAATTTTTAGAATTTATTTTAAAAATAAAAAAGTCCTTTTGAATGAGAATTTTTAATAGTTTTATAAATCTAAACTACTATATATTAGGTTCTTTTAAAAAAAAGCTAGGAATATGAGTATATTAAATAGTCTACAGTGAAAAATAGAGCCACACTAATAAAAGTAATTTTATACAAAATAAAATAAGGGGCTGCAGATTTAGCTCAGCAGCATAAGTGCCTGCCTTGCAAGTGCGTGGTCATGAGTTCAATCCCTGGTACCGATTTAAAAAAAAAGAATATGCACCCTCCAGCTACCTAAGCTGGAGACACACACACACACACACAATAAAATAAACATGTAACAAAACACATTACTGGAATCCTCAATCCCGGAACCAAGTAATCAATGATTCAGTCCCAGCATATTAAAATTTTTGTTCAGGTCAAAGATTATAGCAAACTTTGATACCTAGTTTCATTTGTGCAACTTTACAAAAAAAGTTTGTGGATTTAGGCAAGCCACTGTTCCAAAGTATGGTACATAATTTACAATCAATGCCGGTACATGGACACAGTACTTATCTTTAAATATTAAAGCGTGAATTAGTTTCTATCTTTAGTGCACTGCAGATATGAGAGTTCAACAATAAGACTCGCAAACCCTGAGTCGAGCCTTTGTTTTTTAGAGAGAGAAGGAGAGAGAGAAAGGGAGAGACAGACCACTATAGCTGACAGCTGCACAAAAGGAAGATGTCACCAGCAGGAACAGAGTCACAGCTATGGCTCCCAAAGTCTTCAGTATCTACTGTTTTTAAAATGCACTGCCTTGCATGCTCAGGTCAAAGAGCAACAACAAGATCACAAATGAGTCTTAAATTCCGTATTAAAAAAAAAAAAAAACCCACCTGACAAGCAAGAGGTCATAAGTTCCATCCCTGGTACCCAAAAAAACCCTATATAGATAATAGATATGTAACAGAAGCTAGCAATGCTTTAATATGAGTATATAGAAAGAAAAAAAAAGTCTTGCAGTAACCATTTGGCCAGTTGAATTATACAAGGTATAGCTCTGCTTGATCTTCTGGATTTAGCCTCTACTTCTGCCATGGCTTATTTTGGAGGAGGATCAGAAATTTTACTGCCGAGAGTTGTTTTTTAAAGAAAATATAAATATGGAATGAGTGTAAGCTACACTGCACACAGTTCTGATCATTTTTGTGTTGCTATCTGCTTCAAGACATTCAACAATCTACATAAAAATATCCTTCAGAAATTTCTGATTCTTCCAAATTTATGAAAACTTACAAATTCCAGAAACCTGTCTTTGAAAAAATTCCTGTCATTTCCACTCATTTTAAATTGTGTATGCATTTAAGCATCTATCAACAAGCAATCTTTAATGTGAATAATATGGGGAACTGAAGACTATCAGCACACAAAATTATAAAACCTTTGCTCGGAAGCATTTATAAGCAGCTGGGTGCAAGGGGGACAGGCCAGTAGAGCCTGCGCTGGTGAGGCTGAGGCAGAAGGGGCCCTGCATCTGACGCCGTATAGAAACAAACACTACCAAGGGCTGTTACCTCCAGGAGAGGGGTAAGAGGAGTTTCCTAGACACAGGCAGTAAAATGCTGATGGCCTGCGTGGCTGCACAAATACGCAGGCAGCTCAGTCCCGGGAGGCGCACCCAGCTCCCCAGACAGCACCCCGGCAGAAGGCCCAGGTTCCCCAGCCGAGGCAGCACAGGAACGACACCCACTGCAAACCTGAGGTGCGGGAGAGTACTGGGTGCCGGCTGCACGGGCTCCCCTCGGGTAAAGCGAACACACGTGGCGTGGCACAGTGAGGCTCCCGGGGCCTGGACAGAAATCGGAAACGCTGCCTTCTCATGGCCGCGCTCGACGCGCACCCCACACCCTGTGCACCAACAAACTGCACAGCCGAGGTCTGGGAGGCCCCTGTCTCAGCCCCGCGGTGCCCACGCCCTGCTCCCCCGGGCGCCAGGGCCGGCTCGGGCTGCCCAACCTCAGAGTCTGAGTCGGTTCCGTTGGCTGTCTTCTCCCGCCTCCATGAGGCCCCCCTGAGCTTCCGGCCCCAGGCGGGTCATTGCACTTTCCCTCCAAACTGCGGGAACTAAAGCGTCGGTGACTATGCATTTGCCTCTGAGAACAGCGTGGGCCCTATCTCAGGGTTTCTTTTTTTGCTTCTTATTACTTCTTCAGTGACCTATCCGTGTATTTTAGACTTTTCACTTTGATCTGAAGGCTTGAAAATGTCTTTTAAACTGTATTTACTTTCTGACTATAAAAATAGTTTTTATCTCCTTTCAAAAAGCACTATTTAAAAATCTGGTAAGCTAGTAATGTATATAGTCCCATTTGTAAGGGCCAACTACGGCCACATATGAACGCACAATACGCACTTTAAAGTAACTTTTTTAGAACAGCGGTCCCTCGGCCGCCTCCAGCAGGGCCAGCTCCAGCCCGCACCTCACTCACTAAGGCCCAGCCTGCCCAGCTACCTCTGCGAACCGGCCTCACATTTGCATACAACCTTGGCACATCCTCCTGTAACCTTTAAATCCTCCCTATGCATTTCTAATACCTGGCACAATGCAAACACTGTACACAGTTGCTACACGGACAGGGAAAAAAGCCGGTTTGTGCTCAGTCACGACACAATTTCCCCACCAAAAAAATCTTCAATTCACAGCTGAATCCAAGGAGGACTGACCACCCCGCGCGCGATGTGTAAAATTGACATACACTTAGTTTGGAGCACTCAAATTAAGTCTATAAATGATTTAAAGACCAAGCAACTCTGTATTCTTATTGTTGAACAACACTGCATGAAATCACATGTAATTTTTACATGCTTGTTTTCCTAAGAATTAAAGATGTTAATAACCATTAATCTTGTAAATTCCTTTAAAAGAATTATCTAATTTTAATATACGAAAAATTAAGGCAACATTTACATTTGTGATAATAAGAGACTGTTAATCTCAAGTGTTCTGTCACTTCAAAGCCCACTGTTTATTTAAAAAATGTCAAAACGCTGTCCTGTGTTTCCTAAAATAGAGGCGCTGAGCCTTTATAAACAAAGTGAACTCTGCAATTTAGTCTTCACTTCCCTTCACTCACGCTTCTTTTTAAGAAAAAAAAAAATGCATCACACACGTAATGTCTGTTCTTAGAACACAGAACTCTGACAGTGGAAATCTACCTGTTCTGATTTAATGTTCTCTTTTGAGATTCTCTTTTGGCTGTAACAGTCTTTCAAACTGTACCACTGCAAGTAAGCCAATCCACCCAGCACTGCACTCTCAGTGACTCACTTTTTATAATCTTGATCAACATATACAAAATTGATCTTTTCACAGATGTTACATAAAAACATAATTTGCAATTACAGCACTATGAAAGCCTCGAACACAAACTGTTGAGATTTTTATAAAAATTACACTTGTGTAGTACTCTGAAGATTTCACTTGGTTAAGAAGAAGGGAAACTGCCAGAGATTTAGCTCAGTGCCTTAAGTGCCTGCCTGGCAAGTACAAGGTTATGAGTTCAATCCCCGGTACCAAAATAAAAGAGAGAGAGAGAGAAGAAGAAGGGAAGTCTGCATTAATTTTATTTCTTTTTAAATAAATGCCTATGAATTGCTAACAATTATAATATTAGAATGAAGTTTTAATGCTGTAGGCATTTCCAGAATTTCTGATTATAAGGCAAAATTGGTTTGAAAGGAAAAAAACAGCGTTTTGTGAAAAAACTGGGGATTCTCAACATATACTTTTCAGTGACTTAACTATTTAAATTCATTTCAGTAATAGGAAAATAAAAGTATATTCCAAGTAACCTAAAAAAAAAAAAAAGAAAGAAAGAAAGAAAGAAAGAAAAAAAAGGACTATAGAGCTCTATGGTATAGTGGAATAGAATACAGAATTTCACAAAGCTGAGAAAGTTCATGGGCCGGCTGGGGGGTTTGGCTCAGTGCTGCAAGTGCCTGCAAAAAATCCCCATACCAAAAAAAAAAAAAAAAAAAAAAAGCTGAGAAAGCTCAGACCCTCCCTCATCTATAAGCAAGTTTGTGGTTCTTAAATGTTTTTTCAGTAAAGGGCACCCCCTCTGAGAATATGTTGAAAATAATGGAGTCTTGCCCCAGAAAAACACACATATACAAAACGAAGCCCACTTCTTCCACATCACCCATAAACCCCTGAACTAACTCCTAATTTTGACTGCCTGATTTATTAGACAAAAATGACATCACTTTTCTGGGCTGTCTTTTGAGTATGTGGGAAAGTTGGGAGTTTCAAATTATTGTCCCATTTAGGATCAAGTTGAGGGAGAGGCAAGAGGTACTGACAGAAAAACTTTCAACAGAAAACTTTTTATGACTTTCTAGTCCTTGAATTTCTACAAAATTTTAAAAGGCTGTAAACTGGAGAGTTATGGGATGGAAGAAGGAAGAGTCTCTCCACAAACAGTCTGCTCAGGGCACTTGCTGTTAAGATAATCACATGCAAACAGTGTGCTAAAAGTCACCACCTAAGCAGTTAATTACATTTCCTCCAGGATGAAAGGGACCCTAAGTATACACATGGCAACAATACTGGTTACAGTTCTGGCATCTTGGTAAAGGACCACAGTGTTCAACCCTTTCATTAAGTGATACACATACAAGGAAATGGTACAAGGAAATTTCCTGTGCATGGGTCAAACTTTGACTGCTCTGGTATTTTTGATACTGTCAAAACATGCTTTTAAAAAATTAAACTGGACATGGCTTGCACATAAAATACTCTGGCCACAGGAAAGTCTCTATTTGACAAGAGCCCCCATCTGAATTTTACTTAGGTAATTCATGTACTGTTTATAAAAACTCATTAGTGTTTCACATAAAACTTGTTTTTAAAATCAAAACTGTGTTAAAACATATATACACCTAAGAATCGGTGCTTTGCCTGCTAAAAGTCTGGCTTCAGAATCACTTTAGTACAGACATACACAGAAACGTGCGAACTCCTGTCACTTTATCCAGGTACTAATTATCCATTTGTAAAACTAGTAGACAATCCATCAGCCTCTTCTTCTAGGTATATTTCTAATTCATCCCTGGGCAAGATCTTGGAAGAGGAGAATGGAGAGTGAACAGAGTTGGACTTCATCAAATTAAGTCTTTTCGGAGTGATCTACAGAGCGGGGGAAACCATTTTCGGTTATTTTTTACGCTGTCATGATCCGTGCCTCCCTGCACTTACTGGCACGGATAATCAAGCATCTGATACAATTCAAAACAACACATAATGGGTCTATTTTGAGAATATGAAAATGGGCTCGGAAGTGCACAATAAGCTCCAGACGGCGCCCTGAAGATACACACTCGATTAAAAAATTAATTATCACTTCTGAAAAGCAGCGGGGAGGACCGGGCGACTGCAGCGGTCGTCTCTCGGAAGCAACCCCTCCCCGAGCCTCCGCGGGCCGCGGGCCCAGGGGCCGGGCCGGGCCGCCCCGGCCCCAAGCGCTTCTTCCCGGGCGGCGAGGCCGCTGGGGCCCGGACGGGGCCGGGGTCGCGCCCTCCTCCCGCCCGCCCAGGGCTCGCAGCCCCGGGCCGCGTCCCGGCCGAGCAGAGGCCCGCGTACCTGGTCGGCGGGGGCCCGGTCCATGGCGCCGGCGGCAGCGGCGCGCCTGTCCTAGTCAGTGCGGAGGGCGCCCCGGGCAGCTTTCCCCATGGCCCTCCGCTGCTCCGGCGGGCTCCGCACTCCGCCGCTGCCCGGGGCCGCGACGCCGAGCCGGCTACGCCACTGGCCGAGGAGGCGGGGAAGGCGGTGGCGGCGGCCCCGGGGAGGGATCATCTGGGACGGAAGCCGAGCGGGGCCGAGAGGCGCGGCGCGCAGGAGGAAATGGCGGCGCTCGGAAGTGGTGGCGGGGGCGAGACGGTAAACGGACGGGTACCCGGAAGGCGCGCGGGCAGTAGGCTGCGGCGGGGAGGCCGGGACTGGGTGCCCCCAGCCTCACCTCCCGCCCCGGGCCCTGGTGCTCCCGCCCCCGGAGACCTCCTGGCCTCAGCCTCCAGAACCTCCTTTCAGGGATGCTAGAGGAGCTTTTAGCTGCCCACTTCGGCGGGGTCCGAGGGGTCCTCCCAGTGCTGCCAGACAGGGACCGTGACTACGACGGAAGAGAAATAATAGACTCTCTTCCTAGAAAAACGAACATACAGAGGAGCCCTCGGCAGGAGCTACTAGTTCCACCAGAGTCAATGGCTTAGATAACTCAGGGACGGTCCGGCTCACCGGCGGGCTCCAGTTTTTGTTTTTGTTTTGAGACTGGGTCTCACTGTGCAGTTCAGGCTGGCCTTGAGCTCACTTTGTAGCCCAGGCTGGTCTCGAACCTGCAGCGATCCTCCTGCCTCAGCCTCCAGAGTGCTGGGATTACAGGAACGAGCCACCATGCCCGGGCTCCTCCCGGGTTTTGCTCATCCGGGAGCTGTATTATAACAGTACCCACCAGCTAAGTATGTGTTCTATGCTGCTTTCTTCACTGCGTTTCCTGATTATTCCCATTTTTATGGGAAGAATGGGGAGGGGTGGATCGGAAATCGAACTCAGGACTCACACTTAGCCAGGCCGTTGCTGTGCCACTGAGCTAGATGCCGGGCCCCTTGAGCCTTTTTTAAATCTCCAAATCATTAGTTCCGGGAAGGCATGGCCTGCCTGGAAAATGGACACTTCTCTGTAGGCATCTCCAGATCTCTTGTCTCTCTCTTTCTGTCTCTCTCCCTCCCACCCTCTCTCTCCATCCCCCTCAGAAAAGGAAGAAATACACCCTAAATTGAACTTCACTGAAGAAAGGGTAGAGGTGGCACTGGTGAGAAGATCCATGACTGGAACTAGGAAAGACAGTGTTCAGAAGTCCGCTTTGTCATGTTTCACGACATGCCATTAAAGACTCAGAGCTGCCTTTACACTTCGGGTTAGACTGGGTTTATCAGACTAAGACTTCAAGATGATCCTGGTCTGTACAGTTCTAACTGTACTTGATACTGTGTCTACAAAACTTAGGTCAAAGCTGCACAACAGTTTGTAAAGAAAAACAGTTATACCTGTACATAGAGATCTTGTTTAATGAGTCTGTTCATTTTCCTGCTTCCTCAATTTTAGAAAGAGGCAGAAGAATTACCTATCTTTATTTATTTCTCTGCAATATCTAGATATCTTGCTGCACATGTATATATGTATGAATATTACAGACATGCAATTAATGCGATGTTAGGACCTTAGAACCTACTTACTATATGCTAGTCAGGATTTGGTGAATGCTGACTGCATCTAGAGTTGTCCAGAAAAACCTAAGCTGTGAATAAAGTTTAACTGTGTAAACTAACAGATATCTTCCTTCACAATTGAAAGGTGAAATGAACCTGAATTTGATGGTGTTTAGCCACCAGAGATGCTCCATCTGAGTAAAAACATGATAAAGCTGTCATAAAAGTCCTACAGGACTTTGGGTTTTTCCTTCTGAGGAAATTTAAATATAGAATCTCCAAGGAGCTTTCCACACTATAGGATTTTTAAACTGAAATTGTTCTCACTGAGACTTTTCTACCTGTGAGACTTTTGTTTAAGTAACAAGATCATAAAAAATTCTAAGAATTATAATTCTTTAGATGTGGTGCAAGGCTGTAATCCCAGCACTCAGGAGGCTGAGGCAGGAAGATTGCCATGAGTTCAGTTTGAGGCCAGCCTGGGCTACATAGTGAAACCCTGTCTCCAAAACAAACAAACAAACAAACAAACAAACAACCGGAATGAAACTGTCATAGTGTCCTTGTTTAATGCGATCCTAAACAGAATAATAGCTAGTAGGAAAAAATTTATGAAGGAAAAGGAGGCATTAAAGTACATTTTACAGATGATGTAAGTGAATTTAAGTTAATGATTTCATTCAATAACAAATATTTAGTGCATTAATACCATAGCTGTGATGCTAAGTACTGGAAGCACAGTGATTAATGAGATACTGTGAGAACAAAGGTCATGTTTGTCTTGTGGGTAAAACACACACAGCTGTTATAGGCCAATGGGTCTGAAAAAGGAAGTTCAGTGCACTTGGGGCTAGGAGGTCAGGGGAGGCTGAGCTGAATAATATCTCAGCAAAGGTCTGCACCCAGAGTCATGATGGGTAGAGGAGAAGCTGCAGGGAAGTTGTTTCAAGAAGAAATGAGGTGATGGTGCATGTTGGTAAGTGAAGCACTTTGAAAGGCTGAGGCAGGAGGATCCCAAATCTGAGCCCAGCCTGAGCAACTTAGCCCCTTACCAAGACCCTGTCTCAAAATAAAAAATAAAAACAGGACTAGGGCATGGCTCAGTGTAAAGGCCTTGGGTTTGATCCTCAGTGCTGTCAAAAAGAAGGAGGAGGAGGAGGAGAAAGAGGAAGAGGACGGAAGTGTCACGTATGTCATGTGCTAGGGTGCCACAGGGCAAGGCCTCTGAGAAGTGTGGCGAGGAGAAGATACAAAAGCCAGCCCAAGAAACGGGGTCGGCCTTCCGAGGAAGCAGGGACCTGCTCTACCCTGGAAAGCAGGGAGAGAGGGTGGCCAGGGCTGCGGCACCTTCGCGAGGGTGGTGAGGGGCGTTGGCTCGTGGCACTGTGTCCTCCGTGAAGCAGAGGCAAGGTTACAGGTGACGCTGGAGGAGGGTGGAGCGGTGGCCTTGTTGATACGCAGCGCACGTGTTTAAGACTTGCCCCTCTCACCACGTGTGACTCACACATCCGAAGAGTCAAAAACTGCTCTGTTTGTTTTACTCTTCTGGTTTTAACAAATACATGCACTGATGTAACCCAGTTCTCTAAGACTCAAGCTGTTCCTATGCCCCCCCGGAATGTTAAAACTTCTCCACTCACATCAGACTTCTGTGTGATTAGATTGTCGAATCCTCACTGCCTGCGCCAAGACCCAGCTCCGTATTAAGTCGGGACTCTGTCCCGGTTTTGTGGGGTGCATGTATTTTATTGAATGAGCAGATGTCGTCATTCAGTACAGCAAACTACTTCCTGGTGCCCTATCCCTTCAGATTCTCCAGAGGCCACTTGTCTTCTGTGCCGAAGAAAGCTAATAAACGTCGCCAGGTGCCACGCCCGTGAAGCTGGGAAGCAGATTTTGGCCCCGCTAAGCTTGAGTATTTATCCTGCTTTGGCAGAAGAGGCCACAAGATCCAAAAATGAGAAGACGATGCAATCCAAACTGAACCAAGACCTGGTCATCAAGAGGAGCCCGAGGTCATACCCGCGTGTGCTCAGCACACGAAATCTGTCCCCAGGATGCCCGGTCTGTGTGTCGGGGGCACACAGGAAAGAAGGCCCCACGGGAGAACCAGCAGGCCACCCGCAGACCACCATCAGCGTAGGTGACATCTGGAGTGGGTTTTTTATTGTCACCTAGACAAGCGCTCTCGGCCTGCGCTGCATCCCTGGGCCACCCCTGGGTGGCTTGGAGAACTGAGATGCTCGGGCCTCTAAGGGTTAAGTCAGAGTCCTCGGGGGAGCAGCTCCGCCTTGGTGTGAAGGGCTGACAGGCTGGGAGGACTGGCAGGCCTCTCCTGCCCTCCCGGCTCTTCCTCCATGCGCTTCCACATCCAGAACACACATTCGGGTCATTTATCAGCCATCCCTTCCCACGAGTGGAAGCTGGTGTGTCGGGGCGGTTATTCCGTCTGTAACCTTCAGCAATCTCACCACCTACCTTATTTTATTTTATTTCACTTTATTGAGTCAGAGTCTCACTCTATAATCCAGGCTGGCCTAGAACTCACAATGTAACCCAGGCCGGCCTGGAACTCATGGTGATCCTCCTGCCTCAGCCTCCCCAAGTGCTAGGAATACAGGCATGTGCCACCACGCCCAGTCCACTGTCTGCTTTAAATGTCCTGCCCGTCCCCCGACTCCCTTGCACATCAGTTCTTCCCTCTCAGCGTGCCCTCCCCACGTGGAAAATTACCTCTTCCCCTTCCCGGATGAAAGGACCCTCCTCAGAATTCCTCCCACTGCTTCGGATCCCTTGTGCACTGCTGTCATTGTTTCTGTCATTGTCTCCTCTCTAAGAGTGTGTCCTGGGGGAATGGGTGGCTCCCCAGTGTTTGCTGAGTGACTGCAGGAGTTCACCTTGAGAGCTGAGTCAGCAGGGAGGGAAGAGGGTGACTTTCAGTGGAAAAGCCCTGGGTTCCCCTGAGGACGCGGTGCCCCGGAGGACAGGCGGTGTCTGCGAGGGAAACAAAGACAGGAGCTGAGGCCACGCACACCGGGCCCGCACCAGCCGCATTCAATGGCCGCGACCAGCGATCTGGCTCGGGGGGAGGGGTGAGCGAGGAGGGAGAATTTATGGCACACACGGCCTCTGGGGACTGGATATAAGGCCAGCCTGGCCTTTATTTTATGGCAGAGAGACCAGCTGAGAATGGGAAATGAGCTCTAGGGCTTAGGAAGACGCCTTCGGGTTATTTTCACAGTATTTCAGACTCAGCCTCCTTCAGTGCGTTCTTTGCATGACTAAAGTCAACCCTCACGGGGTCTCTCATGGTCCCCTCTCCTTCCTTGGTGCCACAGCGCCCGCCCGGCCTTGAACAATCAATCGCTGTCACTCAGGGTTTTGTCACGAAGCCTTGAAAAGCCTTGGTAAATGCGTTTCTAGATGTTTCCATCATGGACTCTGGTCCCCAGCACCCCAGGCCCATTTCCTTCCTGGAAGGTCCTCCGGGACCGGGCAGGAACAGGCTGCACCCGGAGCCTGAGGTCTGGAACCGGGAGGACGAGGCTGGACCTGAGAGCGGGAGAGGCCAGCAGGGAGGCCCTTCTGCAAGGCCTCCCGCTCCAGGGACACTGTCGGGAACAGCACACGCTGCAGGTGACGGAATCCGGCTTCTCCTTGTGAGTCACCGTTAAGGATTTGAACAGGAGAGGTTAGCGTCTGACTTGGGTTCCGGTTAAATAACACACACAGGTGGTCAGGGGCAGGAGAGAGAAGCACATTGGGAGGCCGTCGGAGTGGCCACGACAGGAGGACGGGCACTCGGGTTTGGGGTACAGTTTGTGGGTAAAGACAAAAAGAGGGGGCGATCGTAATTTGGAGGTTGGAGGAGTGGCTGGATGAGGGTCTCTAGGTGTTCAGCCCGAGCCATCAGTAAAGGACAGAGACATTTGCAGTGGTTGGCAAGGCGCGGAGATCTTCCCAGAGCCCGGTGGGGTGTGTCAGAGTTCCACAGAGGCGCCACGGGTCAGTGGTGAGAAGTTAATAAAAGGGAATTCAGCCCTCAATGAGGCGCGGCTCTGTCCCCCGAACTAGTGGGGACAGGTAGAAGACCTGTTCCCCGATGACCCGATTATGGAGTTCACCCTCTTGGCCTCCCGTGGGGCTGCTGGAGCATCAGAATGTGACGGGCCGGCGAGAGACCCTGTGTTCCTTCACGATCGCTCATCCCCACCGTGGAGGCAGGTGACTGTGCTATCCCTGCCCCTGGGTTCCGGCACCCTCCGGCCTTGGGAGAATGCAGTGAGTCACCAATTGTGGCGGGTGGCTGCGGGGGAGGAAAGGCCACGCTGAGAGAGCTGGTGATCCGAGGCTCCTGGCCGGAAGCCTGGTCCCAGCACCCAATATCTGATGATCTGATTATTCAGGGTCACTGGCACCCAGCAGCCACTTGCCTCATGCTCGGAGGGCTGAGGACCTGTGCCACAGGCTTCTGCAGGCTTCTGCAGTGTAGACAGACGCAGACGGGGAGGGAACAGGTGGAACCCAGCACAGTGTTTTAGCAATCAGCAAAGGCTTTGGCCTCGGGCTTTTCTCAGGAGGCATCTTGGCAGAATTAGCAAATAAACCAGGCCCCATGTTCCCATTGCCGATCTTGCCAGGGACTTCTTTGCACAGAAGGCTTTACTCTCTCTTTTTCTTTCTTTCCTTCCTTCCTTCCTTATGACTTCACTGTATAGCCCAGGTTGACCCCAGACTTACGGAGATCCTCCTGCCTCAGCCTCCTGAGTGCTAGAATTATAGATGTGCACCACCTCAACCCTACTTTACACCCAGATTTGCTAGGGGTAAGCCTAGGGAAAGGAGGGGCTTTCTAAGGGAAAGACTTCTGAGCAAGAATCTGGGGTACCGGGCGCAGAGCAGCTGTACCACTTGAAAGTCCATCTGAGTGAAAAAGGTGTCAGCAGGTCCCCCATGAGGCCCCTCAGACCCTGGTGCTTTTGCGACTCACTCCTGCTCTGTCCTCTCTGGTTGGATTAAGCCTGGCATCTCCCCCTTCAAGATAGCTGCTCCCCATCTTTGCACCTGTTTGCCCTTGAACGAGGCAGGTGCACTTTTAATAGAGACCAAAAAAAAAGCGTCACGGTGTCAGCGGTGGGCGCAGATTTTTGTTTCCACCCCACTGGAGGTCTGAGTCCTTCCTGCTGCTGGGGAGACTGAGCCGGCCACAGTGATCACCCTTCCGGCCTCCAGGGGAGGGTGGGCTGCCTCGGACAGAGCAGCAGGACGGACACCGAGGGTGGGTGAGCAGCACCGCAGGGCGCATCGCCAGCGGCAAGCCCACCGGGGTGCTCAGGAGCTCAGGGGCCGAGGGAGGACCCAGCACGAACAGGACAGGGCACCAGGTCCCCGCAGCCCCATGGCACTGTGCTGTCTGTCACCTCACAGAAGGAAGTTTGCTGTGAACCTTGACCTTGCTGGTTGCCAGGGACCTGTTACTATTTTGTTAATGTAAAAATAGCATAACGTAAAACTAAACCTCCCCCGCCCCGCAGTCCTGGGGCGTGAACACCGCCTGCCTTTCACGGTTCACCATGAGCCCGGGTCTGCGGCCAGCACCGGCCAGCGTGCCGGGGTTGCGGGCCAGCATCACCAGGTGAGCCGCCTTCAAGTACACGACTCGGGCGCTCAGCACACCCAGGGCCCTGCGGCCGTCCCCTCGGGCCCACGGCCCCTGCCCTCGGAGAGGTCTTTTCACCAAGCCACTGGCCACCACCCCCGCCCTGCCCCAGAATTTCACAAAGGTCCGATCAAACAGCGCGTGGCCTGTGAGGTCTGATTTCTCCCACTTGGGTCACTTAGGGTTGAAGAGGAAACTGCAGATTCCCATGAGAACGGCCACGCCACCACCCCGTGGTCTCTGCAGCCTAGCGTTTCCCAGAGACCCTGCCCTGGATTCGGTGTTGGGTAAATTCTTGGAAAAAAAAAAACCTCAGCAAGTTCTAAGTGAGTCCAGCCTATCCCAAGTCTGACAGGGTGCCTCAGCCTCTGGGGACCCTGGCTTCTGGGCAGCTCAAGCTGGTCATGTCTCCTCCCCTCCCCTCCCCTTCCCTCCCCTCCCCCTTCCTTCCTCTTCCTCCTCCTCCTCCTCCTTTTCCTTCTCTTCCTCCTCCTTCTTCTCTCTCTCTCTCTGCTTTTTCATTAGTCTTTCCAAACAGGATCAGGCTAGCTCAGGCTGGTCTTGAAGTGGGGGCGATCCTCCTGCCTCAGCCACCAGAGTGCTGAGGTTACAAGTGTGCACCACCACGCCTGGCTCGACCCTGTCATTGCCTAGGGAAGGTGTGAAGCCCAGATTGTGTCTGTTGATTACTGTAAGACACATACAACTGAGCCAGGTGTGATGGTGCACACCTCCTTTAATTCCAGTGCTCGGGAGGCTGAAGCAGGAGAATCCTTGCAAATTTGAGACCAGTTTGGGGTAACAAGTGAGCTCAAGGCCAGCCTGAACTGCATACATAGTGAGACCCCATCTTTCAAAAAGAAAAAAAAGACAGCTACAATCTTCAGTCCACATGTTTTTAAAAGTTCCTCATAGGTGTACAAGGTTCCAGGGCTTAATGACACACATGTGGTTCCCAATTTCAAGCCCACAGGAGGAAATGGGGTTACAGGAGGCTTAAATTAAAATACGATTCCCAAGTGCCGTGGCCTATTGAAGCACAGGAGCCCTGGGGAACCCCAGGCAAGGCCGGGCAGGGTGGGGTGTGGGGTGTGTGTGTTGTCCCCATCTCCCCTCCCCCAGAGTCGCAGATGGGTGCTTTGCCAGCAGGAAGCAAAGCTTGCGAGGAGGCAGCCAGACAGGGCTCTCCAGAGTGCTGGGCAGCTCCTGAGCTCCCAGCCTGAGCTGGTTTGTTATCACCAAAGCAGGGCCTGTTCCCACGGGGCCTCTCCTGCTGTTCCGGGTCCTGCTGGGCCAGGACCACACAGCCCAACGGTCCAGATGGCACCGGAGGGCCGTGTGGCCCCTGCGCCTGACTCCTCGCCATGCGACCCTCGCTGATACTGAGAGCGCAGCTTCCCCCGGCTTGGAGGAGGCAGGTTCTGCTGACCACACTCCATCTCCAGTCCCCACCACAGTCCGGGTTCTGCCGCCAGCCTCCCGAGGCACACCTGTCCCCTGGGTGCCCACAGAGGCTGCCTCGGAGTTCTCCAGCGCACCCGGCTGTATAAAGGTAAGGAAAATTGCCCCTGGGTACAGCCTCACCTGCTTCCTCCTCAGGCAGGCTCAGGAGTTACTCTCTGATTATTATTCTTCCCCCAGCACTGGAGACCGGATCCAGAGCCTCTGCACCGAGCTACCCTCCACTCCTTTCTTACCTTTTCTTTGGAAACAGGAACTTCCTAAGTTGCCCAGGCTGGGTTTAAACTCACGATCCTCCTGCCTCAGCCTCCCAAATTTGGGGATTACAAGCAGGGACCACAATGCAGGCCCCGTGTTGTGCTGACACACATGGAAACTTGACTTTGGTAACTCTGCGAGCCTATTTTATCAGGGTTCCTTTCACCTCAGCTAAAATCTGCTTTTGTGTAAGCCCTGCCTGGTTGTCTCACTTAAGACTCAGAGCTGCACCGTGGGGTCCAAACACCAGAAGACTCACCTCCGCCCTGTGACCACTGTCGGGATGCACCGGCCCTGGGGTCCCAGCCCCTGCCCTGCTTCCACAGGCCTGCGGTTCCCACACTGCCCTGCTCTGGAGTGTCCTTAGATCATCATCACGGGTCACAGATGTCAGGACAGGGCCCCCCCCCCCAGAGAAATAAGGATGGGGCTGGGGGTGGCGGCACACACCTGTCCTCCCAGAACTCTGGAGGCTGAGGCAGGAGGATCCCAAATCCAAATCCAGCTAATTGGGGATTTAGCAAGATCCTGTCCAGAAATAAACAGAAAGGCTGTCTCTCTGTGTGAGGCTCTGGGTTCAACTCCATGTGCTGAAAACAATAAAAATTAACAAGCAGCCTGTAGCAGGAGGGATGGGCTGAGCTAAAGGAACACTCCGAGGTTGTCACCAGCCTCAGTGCAGGGTTGGGAGACTGAGACCACACCTGTTGTGACCCGGCCGGGCTGGTCCTGGGAGGAGAGCAGAGCTGGGCAAGGCACTGACCACTTAGAAACGGAGACCAGAACCGTGGAGCTGTGTTCTCCGTACTCCCGCTGCCACTGGGACTCAGGGCTGGGGTAACACAGTGGGTGTTAAATTTAAAAAAAAAAGTTACAACTAAAGCCACGTTGCCGTGAGGTCCCCCCCACACACAACCCTCCCTGGTCCACAGCTCCGGAGTGCTCTTTCCTGAGGGTCTGTCCAGGTACCACCGAAACCCCAGCGAGTGCTGCTGGCCAGCACTGCCCAGCGGAAGGGCAGCTCGAAAACACACGACGCCGTGTCCACGTCCACCTCACTCCCCATATCTGCCACCGTGGGACTTCCAGCGCTTCCCCCAGGTCACATGACCCAACACAGGACATCCATCGAGGCAGCCAGCTCAGCAAAGCTCGGGACCCTCAGGAAAGAGCACTGCAGAGCGGCTGCAGGAATTGGGAAAGGACCGTGGGACTAGTGTGCCGGAGTGAGGGGGATTTTCAGGGGGGCTCTCAGCAGTGTCTTTTACTGTAATAAATCTTTAAAAAATTGCTAACATTCACTGTATTTTTCCCTCATACCATATTCAGAGGAAGAATGTTTAGTTTCCCCAAATTGCATCTCACAAGACTTAAAAAGAATTCAGATTCCTGCCAAGTAGGCAGAGTCAGGCTTAGGCCCTGGTCTGTCTGTACATGCTACGTGTCCACAGGACCCTGTCCCAGCCCGGGAGGCTCTGATAGACAAGGACAAAATGCTGCCTTTGTCCCAGACCCATGAGGACGGGCATGGGACGGGGAAGCCATGGCAGAAGAACTCAAAGCCCTCACACCTTCTTTCTGTCCCAGCTCCCCCGAAATCTTTCCTTTCTCCTTCCCAGCCGTGGGGTCGTAACCTAGGCTGCCCAGGGGATTTTTGGCTAAATCATGAATGAAGACTTGAGTGTAGCTGCGGCAGGTAGGTTTTGGGCTCAGAAAGAGAAAAGAGCTACCGTGGGGGGCCAGCCCCCACCCTTCTGCTCCTTTGCTCTTTCCAGGGAGTCTTCTGAGGACATTCGCTGGGGGTCCTGGGAAAATACCACCACCCACTGTTTTTATGAAGTTGTAACCAGAGAAAAATCTAGCATCACCACCTACAAATACCAGGACCAATTTTTTTGCACATGAAAACTTTAATAAAAATGATTCTGTGCAGCCAGGGATGTAGCTTAGTGGCACTGTGCCTGCCTGGCAAGTGTGAGGTCCTGAGTTCAAGTCCTGCTGCCAAAAACCCCAACAAACTCCAAGATTCTGCCACAGGATTTCTCCAAGTAGAAGTCCCTGATTCCCAACCTGACTCCCCCCAGATCAAAGCATCTATTTTAGAACAGAAGAAAGATCAAGGACATGTGGAGGCTTCTATTCTATTCTATTCTATTCTATTCTATTCTATTCTATTCTATTCTTTCCTCCTTCAGAAGTGACAGGATCTCCCCACACAGTCCAGGCTGGGATTGTACTTGTTATATAACCCACGCTGACCTCAGATTGGAAACCCTTCTGCCTCAGCCTCCTGAGTGCTGGAATTAGAGGCCTGCACTGCCACACCTGGCTAGAAGCAGAGCCTCTTAATGAAGCAGGACCACATGAAGAGGAGTGTAATTTGGGGTAAAAGAATGAGCGGTTATTGCACCACTGGGAAATGAAAAAGGTGGGTTTAAGGTGGATTCGCCTGCAGCCTCCTGGGAGCTCTGTGTTAGGAAGAAGCTGAGGCCCGTGCCAGGGCCCAGGCATGAATGCAGCGGTGGTGAGCACCACAGAGGCAGCGTACGGAATGTCCTGAGTGAGAATTTCTGCCTGCAGGAACACTGAGCTAGGCCTCATCTCAAGTGAGAAAACATGTTTAAAAACTAACTGTTTTCCAGGCTTTAGTTTGGAGTTTCTGCTTTGCTTTAGCTTTTTTTTTTTTCTTATCTTTTTAAGACAGGTTTTTGCAGTTCAGCTCTCTCTCAGTGTACTTTGTAGCCCAGGCTGGTCTTGAATTTGCAAGGATCTTCCTGCCTCAGCTGGGATTATAAGCATGCACCACCACAGCTGGGTGCTTTAACTTCTTGGAAGTTGTTTGGGAGACTGATTTAAACAAACAATCTATCAGCTGGGGCACGGGTGGTGCAGACCTGTTACCCCAGCACTCTGGAGAGACTGAGGCAGAAAGACTTCGAAACCGAGCCAGGCACAGACTATTTAGAGACTTGGTGAGACCCTGTTTCCAAATGAGAAATCTCTGCAGTGTTGGAGATGCAACTCAGTGGAAGGCCCAGGTTGATCCCCAGTATTACCAAGTTTTACAAAGCTATTCTTACTATGTTTCCAACCCAAAGCTGGACGCACAGCTAAGTCTAAGAGACGTCGTCCTGGTTTCCAGTCACTTGGCTTTGCTGGTACAATTGGCAGCCAGCTTCTACCAAGGCCACGAAATCCACATTTACCAAGTGCTGCCTCTGGTGGGGACAGAACCCACCTCACTCAGCCACCATAAGAGGCGTGTGTCCCTGTGTGCTCCTTTGGCAAAGGAGAAACAGATTCAAGAGGCGAAATCAAGCTCTCCAGCCCTCGGAGCCTGGTCCTGCGGGTCCACACAGCCGGGAGGCAGAGGAAGGGAGAGGTGGGGAGCTAGAAAGCAGATTTGGCTGAGAATTGGTCTACTGTTCTCGGAGCTAATGGGCTGAGCAAATCTAATTAGCACTAACCAAATGCTGCCTTCTTGAAAACAAAAATCCAAACTAAATGCAAGGTGTATAGATGAAAGACTAGCGAGAGACTCCAAGGGTTTCCAATCTTGTGAGAAGTCATTTGTCATAGAATCAGGTCATAGAATCAGGTCGGTCGGGGCCAGGGCGGGCATGAAGGGCACACAAGCCTCCGCCTCAAGCACTTGGTTGAGATGTTTGCTTTACCTTTAGCAACCTTTGAGATAGATACCAAGGTGAGATTGTGGAGGATTTACTTTGTGAAATAGAAGGGAAATTTCACAATCATCTCTCTCAGCTGATGGGACACTTCTCACTCCCGGCAAGGAAGGAGAAAAAGGCTCAGCTTCCCTGGAAGGGAGAAAGCAGAGGACGCCAGGCATGCAGGAGAATTAGTAGTTTTCCTTCACAAACGCAAGATGTGGAAAATCAAGACTCGCTTCCCTTGGGGAGAATCAGTCAAACGCAGGAAGTGGTGGTGCATCCTGCAGGGACACCGAGGTGGACACGCAAGCTTAAATATCGTGTGATTTCTCCTAAGTGAGAAACCCACAGCGTAAATAAAGAGCAAAATAAAAGAGACCCGACAGGAAGTGGGGAGATGGACCTTTTACAGAGGGGAAGGGCCCAGGAGTTGGGGGGGAGGGGAGGGGAGAGGGGTTGAGGTAAGAAGAATGAGGTGTGTGGTGCGCACGGCCCGACTCCCCACGCGGGATGTGACCACTATCTACTGCAAACACGGACCAATAAAAGTTAAAATTTGAAAAACTAAATAGAAGACATAAAAAAGAGTAGGCTATTCTAGCCTCAGCACTGCGACATCTGCCCAAGGTGAGCCAGAGAGCTGTCAGCTATCAGAGGGCTTTGGGACTTCACGAAGGGGCTGGTGTGGAACTCAGACTGACTTCGAGGCCGCTGGTCCTCATGTCCAGGGGAACCTGCAAGCGGGGCGTCGCAGTGGAGAGCGCTTGGGGTTCCCTGGAGCTGTTATTCTCACCAAGTTTTCAGCCTAGGCATTTGATTTGCTGTGCGTTTATCGATAGAAGTCAGGGCATGCTAAGTGTACGCGTGTGTGCATAAAAATGTGCCCTGCTTGGCAGGAGTGCACGGGAGAAAAACACACGCACGGTGTTAGGAAAAGCTTGGCTTCTGTGTGTGAAGGGTAACTGCCATCACCAGTAAGACTCTGCACTGCTCTCCTTGAAAGATATTCTTTTCCATGAGCTATGGCAGCAGATTATTTTACAAGCAGGTTCCTTTCCTCTACTAAATGTGGCTGATTGTGGTGAGCTTCACTTTTTCTTTTTTCTTTCTTTCTTTCTTTCTTTCTTTCTTTCTTTCTTTCTTTCTTTCTTTCTGAAACAGGATCTTGCAGGGTAATCCAGGCTGGTCTTGAAGTACCAAGATCCTCCTGCCTCAGCTTCCTGAGTGCAGGGATTACAGGCATGTGGCTACCATGCCTGGCTTTACTGCACTTTTATTCTACCACCGGTGGCAGACAGTGACCTGTCACTCTTCCTCTTCCTACGCTGGACAGTTTGGTCACCACTGGCTGAAAGCAGATCTGGATGCTTTAACACATACCAAAAAAAGTAGCACTCTAAGAGGTGACCACAATCGATCTCTTTATCTCCTGATAATCAGGATCCTTACTGGGTCCTGGTGTGTCAAGTTCATCCATTGTCTCATTCCTGTCCACCGGAGTGAGAGTCCTAGCAATTCACCAGAATCACAGATTCCTAATTCAGTTGAGCAATGTGAACTGCTTTGAAATATTCATGCTAGCCAGGCATGGTGGCGCATGCCTGTAATCCCAGCTCTCAGGAGGCTGAGGCAGGAGGATTTTCATGAGTTCAAGTCCAGCCTGGGTTACACAGTGAGTTCAGGGCCAGTCTGTACTATATAGCAAGACCCTGTCTCAAGAAAACAGACAAAAGAACAGAAAAGAAATATATATGATATAGTTGTGGAAACTTTGAACCAATATGTCTATTCTCTCTCTCTCTTTCTCTCACTTTGTTTCTTTTTCTTCTTATTTTGAGGCAAGGTTTCACTTAGTGACTAAGTCACCCAGGCTGGTCTTGAACTTGCAGTCTTCCTGCCTCAGCCTCCTGGAGTGCTGGAGTGACAGTCCCTGCTTCAGCGGGAAACACTTTTAAGCAGATTTCCCCAAAACCACAAAAGCGAGCACAGAACCTGCCAGCTCTCCACTCGGTGGCCCGTAGGCAGCGTAACTCCCTGGGATGTGCTGGGTGAGGTGGGTGGACAGAGGTGTAGCAGCCGGGATCTGAAGAAAGTCATTCTGGGAAGTCAGCGTGACCTCGGGCCAGCTGTGCCCTGGGCGGCAGCTGCAGGAAGGGCCTGGCCTCCTGGCCTCTGGGGGCAGCACTGGCTCCTCTTGGCCCAGGAAATGTGGTGCTGTCTCCCGTGGGAGGGGACCTGCTGCAGGAGCTGTGCGGTCCCTGGGGACCCCCCCCAGGACAGAGGCCGGAGCTGAGGGGGTGTGACACAGTCGCAGGCATTGTGTGGCTTCTCGAGGCCACGGTGGCGGGGGTGATAGCTCTGTGGGGGCGCTGTGAAAATGCTTTTCATCTGCAGAACAACTTCTGTTGTGGCACGCGGCAGGACTCCGGGGAATTTGTCTGCTGTGGGGAAAAAGGAGGCTGAAAATAGGTCATTGAGAGGGTCTGAGCGATGAGACGTGAAGATTTTCCCAACCCTCTCGCAGGAATCTGCAGAGTCTTCAGCCTAGAATGGTAAACAATGACATTCAAGTAGGATGGACACATGCTTTCAGTTTGCTTGTCTTCTTTCTTTTGTGAGTTTAAAGCAGTGGCACCAGAGGATAAAATAGACCTAGCACTGCAGGCCAAGGAACTTACAGAACAGGAGAGAAATCTTTTTATAAAACATCAGAGACTTAACTGGAATAAACGTAATATCTGTCTTGTTGGCATGCTTTTTGGTTGTTGGGTTTAGTTTTGTTTCATTTTGTTTTGCTTCGTTTTGCCGTTTTGTTTTGTTTTGTTTTGTTTTGAGACTGGTCTCCAGGCTGGCCTTGAACTCACTAGGTAGCCCAGGCTGGGCTCAAACTCACATCAACCCTCCTGCCTCAGCCTCCCAAGTGCTGGGATACCACACCTGATATATTGGCTTGCTTCAAATGATGTAAATAGAAAGCCCCCCGAAGGCTCCTGGGGAAGGTATCTAGAACATCACTTTTTTCTCTCTTTTTTTATTTTGCTGTCTTTTTTCCCCAATATTTATCTATGGAAGTTTATACCAAGCACTGATTTACTTTCCCCATTGCAGGGCGGGAGGAACAGCAGGTAATGTCCATTGTTACCTTTTCCCAATAGTAACAGTATCAGCCCTAGCTAGCTACAAAGTGTCTTAAATTGCCTTACTGTCCGCTGACTGGTTCCCTAAGCCGGCTAACAGGAAATCGGGCTGCGCGGGAGAACCAGCGGCTCCTTCTGCCGCCCGCGGCCCCACCTGTCCGGCTGTATTTGGGAGCCTCCTGCCCTGTGCACGGGTTAAGGGCCACGCATTTTGGTATTAAAGGAACACTCGCCGTCATGGAAAGGGACCACGTTTCACCCGTTTCCCGGCCAAGTCCTCTTTCTCCGAGTCCCCTACAAGGGCTTGAAAACGACACTTTGGGCCCCAGTCCAACCAAAAAATCCCCAAAGCTGCGCCTTCATTTGCTGAGCTCCGCTGTAAGGTTTCTCTTCTGCTTTATTGCTCTGGTGGATGAATTAGTTTGCGAGAACCAAACGTTTGTTCCATGCAGCAGACGCTTCTTCCTAGTTTGTCTCTCGGCCTTGGACATACAGAATTAGGGGAACACGTATAGAATTAGGAAATTAGGAGTCATCTTTGTTTTAGACCCCATGAAAAACAGAACGGAGGTAATAAAATTGTTTAATCCTGGCTGGGTGAGGTGGTGCAGGCCTGTACACCAGGGACTCTGGGAGGCTGAGGCAGGAGGATGCTAAGTTCAAACCCAACCTAGACAATGTAACTTAGCAAGAGCCTGTCACAAAAATATAAATAAAAAAGGGATGGATGGGATGAGGATTACTAAGGGTTGTCAGAGGACCGGGGCACAACCCTTAGTAACACACACATACACACACACACTCTCTTTAAAATTTCTTATGTGGATCTATTAGAAGTACCTTTCATTTTAAAATGGGCCATAAAAGAATCCTATATATGTACAGTTTTTGCTTTGTTTTAACTACCTGAAACACTCTCTTCATCCTAACGTTTGAAATGAGATCATCTAACCAGTGACAGATATTCTGCTGTACAAAACTGTCTCCTGAATAATCAGAGCAAGCTCATGAATTACAGATGATTTCTCATAACTTTATAAACACCAGTTTGGTTAGAATCGTGAAAGAAATTCGGTTTTGTGGGAATACACATTTTTTTCCCTTTCTTTTAAAAATGTCTGGCCATTACTGGGGATTGAACCCGGGGCACTTTATTATGGAGCTGTAGCCCCAGGCCTTTTCATTTTAATTAAAAAATTTTAATAGCAGGGCATGGTGGCACATGTCTGTAATCTCCGCACTTGAGAGGTTGAGGCAGGAGGATCTGGCCAGCCTGGCCCATGGTGAGTTCAAGGTCAGTCTGAACCATATGACAAGGTCCTGCCTCAAAAAACAAAACAAGACAACAACAACAAAAATTAAAACAAATGTCTCTGATACATTGTCTTGTCATTGGAGTATATGTGTATGTGTGTGCGCGCGCGTGTGTATTTGGAATCGAAAGGTGCAGCAGCTGGCGGGGTCCCCAGCCAGAGGTCCGGGTGAGCTCAGAGGTGCAGAGGTTCTCACCAGGGGGGCTTTCCATTTCCGGGGTGCCTTTGGGACTTAAGCCCCCTCTTTTATTTGTAGATGTGTGCCATACATAGCAAGTGCACTCATCCTGGGAGATTGGTCCATGTACACGTTGCTTCTTGATTCTTTCTACTTCCCGTTTTTCTTTGCTAAATTGCCCAGGCTGGCTTCAAACTCACGATTCTCCTGCTTCGGCCTCCCAGAGAGCTAGGGTTACAGGAATTTGTCCCCACCCTGAGGTATTTGGCTGTCACTGCAGGTGACAGACAGTTAAATTTGCTCCCTGGTCAAGATAGCACCCTAGGAGAGGGCTGTGGTAGCTGGCATTGGGCATTTTCACAGGGAAGGTAGTGTGCGGTAGAAGAGGCCCGGGTGGACCAGCTAGATCTCCCACACATACTCTACACGGAGGCTTCGCCTGCGGCTGAAACCAGCAGGACTCACTCCGAAGAAGAAGAACAAGGCGTTTGGCTTGGTCCCTGCGCGCTGTCACCTCTGTTCTGTCTTTGGCCTTCTTTCAGGGCCGCCCCAAGTTTTCACAAGTCCCCTGAGGACAAGACACGCCCCGTCCCTCTCACCGGGAGCCACAGTGTCACCTCTCACCGGGCCAAGTGAGCGCTGCTGCAGGGAAACCAGCCTAACACTCCCCTGCAGTGCTCTGAGACTGGAGTCTCATTTTCTCTCAACTTGAGCTTTGCCTGGGTTTTCTGCTGTGGACTCCCGCGCTGCAGCCGCCTGCACTGGCTTCGCACTCGCCCCTGGTGGGTGGCAAGGGGTCCTTGACTGTGCTGCTGAGTGACTGCTGAGCCATCTCAGGGCGCCAGGGACTCGGGCTCAGGGCTCAAACGCTGGGCTCCCCGGGAGGCGAATGGGGCAGAGATTTCGCAATGGGGGGAAGGTCACAGCCTGTCTTCAGCTGTCAGAAGAGCGTCCCGCCAGGGTCAAGCTCCTCTCCCGTCCTCGTTTTAAACAGTGAGCTGCTCGGCTGGGATAGAATTTACACCCCAGACCCACGATCCTCTCAGCACAGCCCTGAGGAGGCTGAGGCAGGCAGCTTCCCAACGGTCTTGGGCAGTGTCTAGGAAGGAGGAGAAGCCCCTAGATTTCCCAGAAGTTGCTTTCTACTTGTTTTGTAATTATTTTTCTAGAACAGTGTTTCTCAAGACAAGTCTGATCCGTTCAGGAGAAAAAAAAAAACAAAAAGGAATCAAGATGCATTGAGTGCCTGGACCAACTCCCCACAGGAAATGCCACATGAACAGGCACAAAAGAAGCAGAAGAACAGAGGGGATGTAGTGGGTGGATCCCCAACACCCCGAACCCCAGTTCTGCTCTGGGAAGGCGGCCTATTGCTGTAGGGAATGGCAGAGACCAAATAGGTCCAGGCTCTTCTCTGGGTTTCTCTTCCTGTGCTGCATTCACGGCCTGGACCCAGGAGAGCCGATGGTTCCCTTTAGCCTGGGTCCCATTGGCTTCCAGTCTTCTGCCCACTCCCTCCAGAGCCCAGCTGACCCACGACCCCCAGGGTAACACCTCTGACCACCTGGCAGGTGAGTCCTGAGACCCCGACCCTGGCCAGCCTGTCCCACCCGTCCTGGGCCGCTGTCACCTGCTACACTGTTGGGAAATCCTGAGTGACTCTACTTACTCAGGGTTTGCTTGACCGATGCAAGATAAGCCCTTATTCCAGAGACTGTCTTTCCAAATTCGAGATGTGTAACTCAGGCTAAAATAAACCAGATTGAAAGATGAGCGTTAGTGATTTTTTTTTCCTGGTCCAGAAATATTCAACATGTGTGATTTGTAAAATGGGACAAGCCAGCTTTAGAGCAAAGGAAGCATAGTCCCCTGAGGAAATAGGATTCAGGTGCTGATATTTATCAGAAGGCTTTGGTGGCGAGGTTAAATGCTTTCTGTACAACATTTGCTTAGAAAATCAGGATGTAAAATTGCATGCTGTGAGAGTGATCTCAAACTTGTAAGACATACATTTTTTTTCTAAATCGGCACCAGGGATCGAACTCATGGCTGCATGCTTGCAAGGCAAGCACTTACACCACTGAGCTAAATCCCCAGCCCATAAGACATACATTTCAAGAGCCAAACGAAACCAAAACAGACAAACAAGACTGGAAGGAAATACGGATAGGACCTACAGACAGGTCCTGATCATTTTCTTTTGTATACTCTTCTGTACTTTTAAAAATGAGCACGCATTCCTCTTACAACTGAAAAAAGGGACATTAACTTTTAAAAACAACTTTGCTGAAGGGTGTTCTGTATGTCACAAAAACGCACTCATCTCACGTGTGTACCTCAGGGATCGGTAGTGATGTCGGCAGGTGCCACCGCCGCTGGTTATGCTGAGTGTGGGCCCGTTTTCAGTGTCCTAGGTGAGATTGTCCACGCTCGCTGAAGTGGGTCCTTATCGCCAGGACCAAGTGCCCCCTGAGCCTAAGCGACAGCCTGTAAATGCGGCTCTGCCGGACGCTGCGTGTAAATAGAATCGAACTGTTTGTGGCTGCTGGTGTGTGGCTCCTCCACTCAGCAACACATTTCTGAGGTTCACCCAGATAGTCTGTGCCGATTTCGCTTCTTTCACACGGAGTGTTTTGTTTCATCTCCTCATCGTGAGTGGACAGCTCCGTGGTCTCCCGGTCTGGAGCTAACAGGCATAAGGCTGCTAGAATCTTCGTGTACAGGCTTTACGTGGACCTTGGTTTTCATCATGGGCAGACAGACACCCAGGAGCCTCGGACTCACAGCAGTCCTCCTGCCTCAGCCTCCTGAGTGCTGGGATTATAGGCGTGTGTCACCACACCCGGCCGATGCTTAATTTTTGAGAAACCATCCAACTGTCTTCCCAAGTGGTCACCTTAACTTTCTGTAAACCTCACCCCAGGATTTGGAGCCCGCCCTTTCCCCTGCTCGGTTCAGCCCATTGGGCTAGTGACCGGGCAGAGAGGACATCAGTGAAAATCATGGCTGTGAGGTTAGAAATCACTGAGGACCCCCCTTGGCACTCATGTTTCCTTCATCCCGATAATCGACACTGGGTGGCTTCCCCGAGCTGTGGACATTTCTATTATGAAGAATCAGAGCTCCGGAAGGAGGTTGGATACCTCTGACCTGGTTGCCTGACCCTTTGGAAAGTTCTTATAGCTATGCATTGGGCGGCTGAATCTCGGCAGAGCCTGGCGCACTGCTGATAGAATCTAACCATCTAATGGAACTGACGGCCTTTCTGGTGCTCGGTGCTCGGGGAGGAGGTGTGAATTTTAGCAAATAAATCCCGTGTTGTCTTTGCCCTCCAGAAATGTAAGGCTTGGCCCAGGAGATAGAGCTACACATGTAGCCAGCAAAGCGCTTGAGGTCTTAGCAGATGGGACGATAGTGCTGGGTGTGAGATGGGGAACTACAGGCCGGGGCCTTGTCAGGTTCTGTTGAGCATAGTGTGTCTCAGGGGCTGTTCTAGTCACAACAGTAAGGGAAGAAGGAAGGAAGGAAGGAAGGAAGGAAGGAAGGAAGGAAGGAAGGAAGGAAGGAAAGAAAGAGAAAGAAAGAAAGAAAGAAAGAAAGAAAGAAAGAAAGAAAGAAAGAAAGAAAGAGTAGATGGCAGCAGTGGAAAAATAAAGCAGGAAAGTGAGATGAAAAGTGAGGCAAGAAGTTGGGTGGATGTGTGGAGTGTGGTCAGCGACAGCGTCTCTCAAAACTGATGTCTATGAGCAAAGCTCCGGAGCATTGAAGGTGTCAGTCATGCCCTGCTCCACGGAAACCTGAAGTCTGGGCAACGGCCCCTCCCTCCCTTCCCCCTTCCCCCCTTCCCTCCCTTCCCCCTTCCCCCCTT
>PVLA01007760.1:38455-99816 GCA_004027455.1 Hydrochoerus hydrochaeris | reverse complement strand
GCATCCAGGTGCATCGGCTTACATTTCCCAAGCTAACTAAGTAACAAGATTGAGATGTTACAAAGGTGAAAAGAGTTAATTAAAACCTATTGTTTAGGATTGTCCCTGCCTGGCCCTAAGCCTGGGGCGCTTCCTGCTTGGGGCTGGGGGTTGCTGCCAAGGTTAGCAAATATATATTCCAGCTTCTAAAAAATAAAGCAGATTCAGATTCACTCACAGACTGGTGTGCAATGTCTTCTGTCTCTCACTCGCCGACTCCCTGTCCACCTTTGGGAAACCCTAGCCCTGCCGCAGCTGGACTCTGGCAAGGACCAAAAGTTATGATAGATATTGGAAAATAGGAAGAAAATTTCAAATGGGAAGGGGAAGGGTAGGAATAGTGATAAATTAAAATGAATGGAAAGAAAACAATAGAAACAAAGTTTTGTAAAAGGAGAGGAAAAGGGGGTTGGGGATTTAGCTCATCGGCATAAGCACCTGCCTTGTAAGCATGCGGTCGTGAGTTCGATCCCCGGTACCGATAAAAAAAATTTAAAAAAAGGAGAGGGAAAGAAGAATTGAAGGGAAGAAAAAGATGATGTATTATGTACCAGTACAAATTGCCTAGGATGAATGTAATGATTGTGTACATCAAAGTATACTAATAAAATTAATTTATTAAAAAAAATGTGGCTTGCACATTTATTTTTGGATTAGACCATTTCTACTTCTCAAGTATGACAAGATCCTAACATTTATGTGCCCCCCAAACAGTACATTATTTCTACTGGCTTTTTTAATTGTGGTTCTCAATTTAATCAAGTGGGGATTCTAACTTGTAAGTGATTACAAAGTCACAATGCAAGGTATTCATTCCAGGCCAGCACTGAAATTAAATAAATAAATACCCATTTTATATGATTAAAAGTACTTTGAGCCAAGTAATGGTGATGCACACCAGTAATCCTAGCACTCTGGGTGGCTAAAGCAGGAGGGTGGCAAGTTGGAGCCCAGCTTGGACAATTTAGCAACTTAAGACACCCTGCCTCAATCAAAAAAGAAAAAAACTTTTTGAGGAGTGTCAGGTAGGGGTTTGGAGACGGGGTCTTGCTATGCAGCCCAGACTGGCCTTGAACTCTCCACGATCCTCAGCCTCCCAGGTACTGGGATTATAGGAGTGTACCACTACACTTAGTTTAAAATAAAAAAAATTTAAAGGGCTGGAAAAGTAGTTCAGAAGAGAGGCCAAAAAAAAAATTTTTTTTAAGAAAAAAGTGTTTCGTGTATGTTTCTCAAATACTGCAAAACCCTCTGTATATTTCAGAACTTACATTTTTTTTCTTCCTACCACCCTCCTTCATAGTAGAAATGCTACCCCCAACACACTCCATCAGGCTTTCTCTCCCAGGCTTCTTTTCCAGCTCTCTATTGTGGAACCTAATTAAACCACTCAGTGCTATTTCCAGAGGAGGCAAGGCCTAGCCTCTTTTTGGAGGGTGAAAGAGGGGTAGTGAACAGGACAAGAGGACTCTAGTTGAGGGCAGAAGGAAAAGGTCAAGAAAACTCAGCAATTAACAAAGTCTGTACTCTCAGTGAGAACATATCTCCCCTTTGGGATCTAGGAAAAGATTTTCCATCCTGACTGGGAACAAAACATGACTGTAAACAGTTTTGTCTGGGGCCCTTATACTCAAAGGCTCCAGACTAGTTTTTGGACTGCTCCTCCCCTGTGATTTCCCAGCTGGAACTTAGGAGGACAGTTGTCGCAGGAGCTGACAACTGCCTATGGAGTATGGTAAACCCAAATACTGAGGAAAGTCATCTAAGTGCTATAATTCCTTTTTCAGTCTTCCTCACAATCCAAAAAGTTATATTTATAACATTGAGATGTTATTGGAATCCCAGCAAGTTAATTCCAGTCTACCACCTCCAAAGCAACCAATGGTAAGAGTAAAGACACCAAGACACATTCGAAGTTAAGGGCAGCCAAGGGGTCCTAAATCCAATCCCCGTGAGGATGTGCGGAAAAGCCCTTGATCCTAGCCTCTTCCAGAATTTATTATCTTGTGAAGAAGAGGGTGACTCAAGGATGAGTGACAGTGAGGATGGCGAGAACTATGTGAGTAACTTCAGCTGGCTAGTTCTGGTAGTGAAAAAAGCATCTCTGCAAAATGCGGAGATAAAGATAGGCAGAAGGATCAGTTTGCAAAATTCAATTAAGGTAGCAACTGAATTGCTTTTGGAGGTTGTTGCTTCAGGTTCTGATATGCAAATTTTTGTGTCCTGGAGATTCATAGCCTCCTTATTTCGAGGCTCATACCCAGTTGACATTCCTGGAGCTGACTGGTTCTACCATCCCACTATGTTTATATATTTTAGAGAGAGCTCTGTGAGAGGAAACAGGTCATTGTCTGATGGCTTCAGAGATTACATACCAGTACCTCCGCTAGCCTTATTTGCAATGCTTAGAGCCAGTTGAAGAGAGAAGGAAATACCATAGTCAGCTCTTTCATCAGTAAAAGGAAGTAAGTCTTGATATAATCAAAGTTGCAGCAATTGTTCTGCATTCAAGGACAGTCACTCAAATTGTCTCCCACAGCGGAGATAGACCAACACTGCACAGAAGCAGTTCCCAGAAGGGACAGGTAAACAAGATCAATGACCAAGGCCAGCAGCTGAGGTGGACCCTGGCCTTGCTTTCTTCTCCTCTACCCACCCCGGCAGCTTTGGAAGATGTATTAGTCAAATGTGCCCCCAACTACTGACCTCTATGCCCCATCAGCATGGCCAGTGTCACCTGGTGTCAGCCCACTTCTCATCTTAATCAGCCAGATTCCCCAGCTCTCCAAGGTCAGTTACCCCTGTATAAAATGGGGATAAAACGTAAAATTTTCTTCACAAGATGTGTGTATGCTTGTGTGAGTGTGTGCATACATGCATGTTTTTTACTGGGATTGAACCCATGGCATTCACACTGAGCTACATCCCCAGATCATTTCAGTATTTTTGTTTTGAGAAACACACTGTCTTGCTAAGTCATTAAGTTGCCCACTCAGTCTTGCAACTCTCCTGCCTCAGTCTTCCAAAGCACTGGAAGTACAGGTGTACACCATCATGTCCAGCTCTTCATGATATTTTTATCAGGATTAAATGATGTAAAAGTCTTTGAAAGGGGGTCCTGACCTGTAAAGTGTGGTAAAATATTATCATTTTCTTTAAAATCTACTTTATGTGGCTGGCAATATACTCCATGATGGAGTACTTGCCTTGTATTCATGAGGCCCTGCATTCAAACTCTAGTACCACAAAAGAAAAGAAAAAAGAAAATCTATTTTGTGTGTAAAGTTTTTTCTCCAATTATTATTCCACAGATCCTTACCATTTTAATAGGTAACGTTAACATATATGTGAGGCTATATATGCATATACCAAATGTGATTCAGATGTCTTAGTTCTAATCACATCACTGGGAAAATGAAAGTAAAAGACTTTAATCGTTTAATTATAAAGTGGATGTTGACCTTAAGTTACGCCTTGAGGTTATGAAGCTTAAACCTTTGTCTTTCATCCAAAGCCCCTATTCTGTATCTATTATTTTGATTTCTTTCTAAAGAGAATCTCTGTATTTGAAAGAACTTCCAACACCAGAAATCTTGCCCCCAACACTAGCACAAAAGGAGTTTCTGTACTTCTACCTCCAGGGCGGGTTTGTGCCTGTTCACTGTCTCCTCTGGATTTGTCCTCCTCTCTTTGATCATTCTGTTGTGTCACTGTAGCCCCAGCTTGTTTTCTGAGCACTGACTTACTCTCTGTTGCCTCCAGTTTTCTAATGCACTAATAATCATGTAGCTGAGATAAATTTAGAGACCGTGAACTGTAGTAGGTTCAAGGATGGCACAATTCATCCCAATGACTCAAGCAAAGTTATTCTGGGTTTCCGTAGAGCTCTGTTAGTAAAAATAGAGCTAGGAAAGATCTTTGATTCTTTGAAGCTAAGGTTATACATTTTCCAAGAGTGGATTCAAAGGTGCTATTAATAGGAGGAAAGTGCTTTCCTGTGTGATATTAGACTGGGTTGAACTAGGAAGAAATGTAATATTCAGTGGCAAGGTGGGCTCCTATTTGGGTGATTCAGGAGAAACCTGGCCACAGCCATTCCACATTAAGGCACAGTTTAAAAGCAGTAAGGTACTACAGTCCTTTCCCCAGCCACAGAGGCACAAGCTCACCACCCCCTCTAAAGCCAGTGCTGAACTGATAGAGAAGCCTGAAGGGGCAAAGTTTACCAGACATTTGAGGAGACAGACAGCAGGTACCAATATTGGGAACAGGTAGAATTTTCAAGGCAGTGGATTATAGGTGGGTAGGAGATAGACAATGAAAACTGGTGAGGCAGAACTGAGGAAGTAATAGTACCTATTCAGAATATTCTCGAAAGTGTAAAACAAGAGGCTATGCTTTACCTAACCCATCCCCACCTTAAATGGTTAAAAGCAAAACAGTAAATTAGATGAAGGTACAACTTCCAGCTCTATTATTGGATGGCATTTCAATAAAAGCACCATCTATTCATCTATGGTCAGTTAAATAATGACCCTCAAAGATGTTAGCAATCTGTGTCACCTATATGGAAAAGGGCTTCACAAATTTAAATAAGGCTTATATCCTTGAGTAGAGGGTGGAGTTAAATGCAATTACATTTTTCCTTATCAAAGGGAGGCCAGGGGAGATCTAAAATATGCAGAAAAGATAATGTGAAGTCAAAACCAGGAGATATCTAAAGATGCTGGCCTTGATGATGGGCAAGGTGCTTCCATAAGCTAAAGAAAGCTTGCAGCCACCAGAGCTGGGAGAGACGAGAAACCGATTCTTCTTGAGATCTTGGAGCAGAGCTCTGTTGACACCTTCATCCTGGCCTGTGAGTCTGATTATGGACTTTTGTGTTCCAGAACTATATAAAGGAATTAATTGAATTATGTTACACCACTAGGTAAGTTGTTACAGCACCCATGTGCCCTATTACAGCCCCAATCACCGTCTTCTGTTTAGTCTGGCTTCTATCACAGATGTGATGATTGTTTGTGATTTACTAGGGGAGAGGCTCTTTAGTGTATCATAACTAATAAGGGACTGTATTCATTTGCTAAGGTTAACATAAAAATGATCAGAAATTTGATGGCTTAAAAAAAGATTAATTCCTTCACTGTTCTGGAGACCAATAGGCCAAAATCAAGGTGTTGGTAGGGGGTTGGTTCTTTCTGGAGACTCTGAAAGAGAATGATTTCATAACTTTCTCCTGCCTTCTGGTAGCTTCTTCAATCCATAGTTTTCCTTGGCTTGTAGGAACCACTCTGATCTCTGCGTTTGTCCTCATGTGACTCTTCCCCTCCTCTGTCTCTTTTCTGTCTCTTATAAGGACATCAGTCATTGGATTTAGGGCTCACCCTAATCCCAAATGATCATATCCGAAGATCTTTAAGTTAATTGCATCTGCAAAGATGCTTCCTCACTCATATTCACAGATACTGAGATTAGGATTAGACATGTCTTTTGTGGGGGCAGGGCACTATTTTCAGATCACTATAGAGGCTTAAGTCCCTCTCTCTTACATAACGGAGGAAAGATAACTCCAGCAGTCACCTATCCAGCCTCATGGAGCTTCAGCAAGTTACAGCAAACTGCCTATAGTCAGGCAGCCAATTTCTGAGATCAGGTCCTCTAGAAACTGACCTCAGAATTTCAAATCCAGTATGATTTCCACTGTGCCACCTAGCTCTGGGGTTAATTCCCTAGCAAAAATGCTATTTCAACATAATCAGCTTCAAATGAATATCTTGCTAATCTTCAGGGAACTCCTTTAGGAGGGAAAGACTAGCACACTATCCACTAAACACAAAAGCCAGGACTTCACACTTCAAGTTTAACTCTAAAAGCCTTAAAACAACATTGCAGTCTCAATACTTAGCTTCCTTGTTGTTAAATGATAATTGAGAAAGATTTTTGAAAGTTAGCCAATTACATTCCTAAGAAGCTATCCTGATGATTAAGAAGAGAAGATGGTTTATACAAAAGGAAAAATAATCCTCTGACAGTTTGGAATGCACTATCAAGTTCTAAAGCTTTTCGTATTTTCTCTTTATGCCAATGCATACCCTCAAGAGCTGTCCCCATGGGAGCTCACCTGCTACTTCCATTTGCTATGCAATATGCTTGAAAGAGAAGGGTGAAACACTTTTGGAGTTCTGTGCCAGACACTTTGCCACTTCCATAATCCTCAGCACCACCTTGAAATTTCTTATGTGGACCTGTAGCTATGGTAGGACTATCTCTACTCACAAGCCAATAAGTACTTATTCAGCGCTGTGCTTACTACCCCTGCTCTGCTGACTCCCTGTTCCTAGGGTTCCTAGGTCTGCCATACAAGGCACCATAAACTTGGGTGACTTAACACAACAGAAACATTCTTTCACAGTTCTGGAGGTTAGAAGTCAAAAATCAAAGTGTTGGTAGAGAGTTGAGAACAGAGCTCAGTGATGGAGCACTTGCTTGGCATGAAGGAGGCACTGGTTTCAATCCCCAGTACTGCCCCATCCAAAAACCAAAACCAAAATAAAACAAAAACAACTCTTGGCAGGGTCTCTTGGAAAGCTGTGGGGGAATGTTCCTGGCTTCTTCTTATTTCTGGTAGCTTCTGGCAATCTTTGGCATTTCTTGGCTCACTACAGATGGCATCAATCCAATCTTTGACTTCACTGTCATATGCCCTTTTTCTTTGTCTCTGTGTCCTTCTCAGTTTTTTTCTAACCAGGATACCATTTTTATTAGATTTAGGTACTACCCTAGTCTAGTAAACTTCATTTTAACAACACTAATTACATGTGCAAAAATTTCTATCTCCAAATAAGGTCACATTCACAAGCTCATGGTGGATGTGAATTTGGGGATGGGGAGCACTAATAAACCTGCATCACATCCTTAAGGAAGATTTGTTGCTTTTTTTGGGATTGTTTTATTTTATTTTATTTTCCCTTTGAGTACACCAATTCCTTATGTGACTCAGAAAGAAAAACTCATACAGAGAGTCATAGAAGCTGAACAAATTAATTATATTGCTTCCTTCTATTTTTAGACCCAACCAATCTATTTACTTTTAAGGAAAATTAGAGCAGAGGCCACCAGGGAATAGAGTAAGACTGCAGCCAAATTACTGAAGCATGGATATTTGCAGACATCTACCCTCTTCAACTGTGTTTTGTTATCACCCACACATCTCCCCTTGCTACCTTCAAGAAGGTCTCCTTCCCTGTCAGCCCACCTTTATCTGATGACTTACTCAGCACGTGCAAAGTTGTACCAAGCAGATGTCCAAATTGATGGTTCTGCCATTTGTTTTCTCCCCACACCTCTTCCCTGCCCTTCAAGCTAAGCTCCAAGGAAGGGAAAACCTGAGCTATATTAACCTATACGTCTGCCATAAAAAGCATCATAGGCTGGGAGGCTTGCCAACAGAAATTTGTTTCTTCATAATTCTGAAGGCTATAAGTCTGAGATCAAGATGTGGGCAGGGTAGATTTCTTTTGAGGCTGCTCTCCTTGGCTTACAGTTGGCCCTTCTCCCTGTGCCCTCACTAGCCTATATCTCAGTCTATATGTTGTATGTGCCCTAATCTACTCTTGTAAGGGCATCAGTTGTATATAACAATCCACCAAACTGGCTTCGTTTTACCTTAATAAGCCCTTCAAAGGCCCTATCTTTAAGTGCAGTCAGTCTAAGGTACTAGGACACGAATGAACCCATATCAACCAAAGTTTTACCATCAGCTTATATATTCTTCCCTCTTTTCACTGTCAACCCATGCCTATCCTTGTGTCTGTTATGGTTTATATCTAAAATGTTCCCCAAAACCTTATGAACTCATAGGTGGGGCTTTTGGAAAGTGATTGGATCTCGGAGACTTATAGATGACTCATCAGGAGACGGGATCTAGTTGGAAGAGGTGGGTCACTGGGGGTGCAGCCTGGAAGATTTATCTCCCTCCCCAGTTCCTCTCTTGATATGTCTCTGTTCCACCTCCACTATGTCATGAGAAGTTCTCCTCTGTCATGCCCCACAGTCATGCTGCCCTGTCTTGGAGTCAGCAGAATATGGATGGAGACTTCTACAAACTGTGAGCTAAAATAAACCTTTCATCCTTTAAGGTATTCTGTCTTAGTGATGAGACTATGACCAAGACAAGCCCTACAAAACATGAACCCTTTCTCTGTGTACAATCTAAAGTATAAGAAGTAAGGCAAGACAAGGGGCATCAAAATTCCTGCTTTGAAACTATACTATAAACCTACTGTGATAAAAACAGCATGGTACTGGCAACAACAACAACAACAACAGACCCAAAGATCAATGGAACAGATTAGAAGATTCAGAAACAACTCCAGACACACTAAGTCACCTTATATTTGACAAAGGTGCCAAACACATTCACTGGAAGAAAGATAACCTCTTTAATAAATGGTGCTGGAAAAACTGGCTCTACATATGCCAAAGATTAAAACTGGACCCATATCTTTCACCATGCACTAAACTAAATTCAGAATGGATCAAAGATCTAAATATTAAAACAGAAACATTAAATCTTCTGGAAGATAGAGTAAGTAAAACTCTTGAAGACATTGATGTAGGGCAAAGACTTTATGAATAAAACCTCAACTGCATAGGAACTATCACAAAGAATCAACAACTGGGATCTCATCCTACTAAAATGCTTTTGCACAGCGAGAGAAACCACCAAAAGAGTGAAGAGACAAGCCATAATGTGGGAGAAAATGTTTGCCAGCTCTTCCTCAGACAAAGGATTACTATTGAGAAGACATAAAGAACTCAAAAAATCAGTACTTTCAGATGTAAAGACCCAATCCTAAAATGGACATCTGAGATGAATACATCTGAGATGAAGAAATACAAATAGCAAATAAATATGTGGGGAAATGTTCAACATCACTGGTCATTTGAGAGATGCAAATTAAAACAATATGAGATTATCAAGAAATCAACCAATAACAAATTCTGGAGAGGCTATGGAGAAAAAGGAATCCTCTTCCATTGTTGGTGGGAATGCAAACTGGTACAACCACTGTGGAAATCAGTGTAGGGATTCCTCAAAAAACTAAGGTTGGAGGTCCCATTTGACTCAATGTTTCCCTTCTAGGTATCTTCCCAGAAAAAGTAAAAACATCATACCACAGAGATATATGTTCACCCATGTTTATAGCAGCACAGTTTGTAATAGTTAGATCTTAGAAACAACCTAAATGCCCACTGACTGGGGAATGGATTAAAAAGATGTGATATTTTTCTGTAATGGACTACTACTCAGCCTTAAAGAAGGATAAACTAGAGACTTTTATAGGTAAATGAATATAACTTGAGACCATACTCATAAGTGAAATAAATCAGACATGCATGTGTAAACACTGTATTGTCAGGAATCCTGGGAAGATGGCAGATTGATAGATAGCAGGGTAGAGAGCCTCTCTAAGAGAAACAACTCAGATGCTAGAATTTAATATCATGAAGAAGACCAGATGAAAGGAGAGGGATTCTCATGACCCAGGAAGAAACTGAGGAAAAAGAAAAGAAAAGAAAGAAAAAACATGGACAGAAGGCTGAAGCTAGACAAGGTCTCACCAGAGCCAGTCCCATGCTGTGCTGGGTGCCTTGGAGTTAGACAACTCACAATTGTACTGAAATAGCAGTTGTGCTGAAATCAGGAGTTGCTGAGCCCAAGGCCCTTGGTGGGAGGATGCACTGCAACAGAGAATGCAACCAGCATGGAGAGCTGCACTGACCTGTGGTGAGTGCTTGGAATTTGGTCTTGTTGGGGGAGGTGACTGGCTAGAGGACATATTGGAGTTGGGCAGGACGAGCCTAAACCTGGAACCACATTGGCATCAGTTGGCTGCTCCTGGCCCAAAGCGGATTGGTGGTCTGCTTGGGCTGGGTCAATCCCCAGGTTGGGACCCAATAGCCAGGGACAAAACTGTCCTGAACCTATGATGTCTGCATGGCACAGACTAACGTGGTGGAGGTACTTGCTGGTTGACTGGTTCAGAGGAGAGGAGCCAACCCACATCACCCCTATGTGCATCTCACTGACCAACAGCAAACTGGAGAGGGCAGCAATCCTCTAGCTAGCATGCTTCAGAAAAACTGTAAGCAATATGGAGAGGGCCTGAGACCTCTACCATACACCTGTCTGAAAGAAACCAGAAATGTGACAAGAGAAAGAAACCAGAAAAAGCCTCTAGCCCCTAACTCAGGAAAAATAAGTCCAGGAGAGGTAAATACAGAAGAAATCAAGGGCAGCAAACATGCAATATGGGACATGGCATCAGCTGACATAAAGAAATATCTTTGTGATATCACAGACGAACTTAAAACTGAAATTCTAATTCAAATGAAGTAAGATATAAGAAGAGTTATAAAAGAAATGCTAAACACCTCTCAAGAAGACACAGATGGAAGAATGGAGGAACCCAGAAAAAGGAGAAAAACCTTTGATGAAGAATATAAACAAAATCTAGAATACATGAAAGAGATTCAAACAGATTACCAGGAAATTAAAAACTCTATTGAAAGCTGGCAAAATTGCTTGACAGAAACTAAAGTTAGACGTTCAAAACTCGAAGGTAGATTTGCAATATATGATCGTGAAAGGAAAGATCTCTTTAAAATAACATGGAACCAGGAAGTAACAATACAGGGGCTAGAAGATGACAAGAGAATCTATAACTTAAGAATGAAAAATGTGAGCAAATAAAGGAAATACAAAGGCTATTTGCAGAAATAATTCAAGAAAACTTCCCAAGCATAGGAAAAGGAAATGATATCCAGATATATGAGGCATACAGAACTCCAGCCAGCTATAACCAAAATAGATCTACACCCAGACATATAATAATCAAGATCCCAGAAATTTATCACAAGAACAGAATATTGAAAGCAGTCAGAGAAAAAAAACAGATCACCTATAAAGGAAAATCCATCAAAATCACAACAAACTTCTCAACACAAACCATCCAATCAAGAAGAGCTTGGAGCAAAGTATTCCAAGCCTTGAAAGAAAATAACCTCCAACCCAGATTGATGTACCTTGCAAATTTGTCTCTTAAAATTAATGGAGAAATAAGATGATTCCATGACAAAGAGGAACTGGGGGAGTTCATGACCATCAATCCAACCCTATAAAAAATACTGAGGGACATTCTAGAGAGAAAAAAATCACCAGGATTCTAGGAACAGTGGCAGAGAGGCCTCAATGAATGGGGCAGACAGTGGAATGAAGGAGAAAGGTAGATAATCAACAGCAGAAAAGTAGCATAGCAGAGATGAGGCAGAAAAGGTTGGCTATAGTCTCTAACACAGATGGCCTTGATATACTAACAAAAAGAAACACAGGCAGAGTACATGAGGAGATAGGGTCCATTGAGATGCTCTGAATAGGAAATATAATCAACCTGAAAGTGGGTTAATGAACTGAAAGTCAAACATGAGAAAACAATGCTCTATATGACAGGGAACCAGAGAGAAATAGGAACAGCTTGTCCAGCAGCTTCAGAAGGTTGGAAAGTCATGGCACTTTTGTGCAGTGGAGAACTATTCAGCTATAAGGAAGGAAAATCTTGAGGCTTTAGTAGGTAAAGAAATACAGTTCAAGATCAAGCTCAGGGGTAAAAAGGTTCAGAACCACTTAGGTAGATAGCAGGTTGCCCCCCTAATCTAAAAACTAAAGGAGTTAGTGGAACCCAAAATGTACAAAGCACCCTGAGAAAGTGAAAGGGGAAGAATTGTCTAAAAAAGGAAGGCAGAGGACCTTGTTAATAGTGTATCAGGATTTAAAAGCCACATTATTCTCATCACTCTGTTTAGTTTGATTTTATTCTGTTCCAGTCTGTCTATTCATACTAGATTTGAAAGCATAGACAGCTACCCCCAAAATAGCAGGATATACTACGGTAACTATCCTTAATTTCCTAATTAACTTAAACTGAAGCCCTGTGTTACTTACACTGTCTTACTATGACTGATCTTATTTGAATCTGGTTTGTTAGATTGCTGCTTTGTCTTGACTGATTTTATTCAAATCTGGTATGCTTGATAGCATCAAGTCTGAGAGTAGAGGCAATTATTCTGAAGATGACAAGATTCAACAGGATACCCATTCCAGTTGGATTATTAACTGCTTTTGAAGTCATATAATGTCTCCAATATTTTGTTTTTATTAATATTGTTATGTACTGCTATGTTCAATTATACTATGCCTGATGATATAGACAATTCTATTGAAAATAACAAGAGACATTATAGTAAATACTGTAGATCACCTACTATTGTGGTTTTATATGTCTTTTACACTTTGTGTTTTTCTAGTAATTTGTTTCATTGTCTTGTTTTGATTTGTTTTTCCTTCTAATACAGAAAGGATAGGTATACATGTAGAGACTCATGCATGTGTAGAACTTCTATACAGTTTACGAGAATTGATTATATAATGCACAATGTAATGAACAGATACTTTGAACAAAAAGAGACACTAAGATACCCAGCAATACTATTATTCTTTGTTTAGAGTGATATTTGTCTGTTTTCTTCGGTTTAATTTCAACATACGTAAAGGTATGGACAGCTATTTTGAAGAGAATGAGAGACATGGCAGTGATTGTTGACTTCCCTATTGTCTGGTCTTGAAGACCTAAAATGCCTTCATCATCCTGTCCTGATCAGTTTTATACTATTTTGTTCGGTATGAATTCACTGTGTGTGAAGATACGGACAACTATTTGGAAGAAAACAAGAGACAATATAATAGACAGTGAAGATCTCCAGTGGTCTTGCTTTGAAATCTGTGTTTCTTAAATTGTTTTCTTATGATCTGTTTTGTTCTGTTTTGTTATGTTTAATTTTACCCTCTTTAAAAAAAAAGCACACTGTATTGTCTCATTAGTGTGAGAAGCTGCATATTGTATGTGTGTGTTATACACACACATACAATATGCAGTGTATATACCATTGTTATCCCCTAATTTTTTTTCTTTTGATATCAGGAATCAAATCCAGGACCTTGTGCTTGCCAGGCATTCTCTTGTGCCACTGAACTATATTCTCAGCTTAGTCCCTAATTATTGTGTTTTGAAATTTTTTTTTTGTTTTTTTCTCCTTAAAATAGATTTGAAAAGAAAAAAATGTATGTGAAATAATGTAGGCACATATAAACCAGATACTTTCCATAATTTGTTCATGATTGATATATTCTATAGTTCTTAGACAAATGAGAGTGCTATTAAAATGATCTTTTTGAGATAGCTTGCCAGTATTTGAGTAAATAGGAAAAAAAATAGTAAAAAATTGACTTAGTTCCATTATTAACATAACTTAAAGGTCTGCTGTGTGATAAAAATAACACTAAGACTCTCGGATAATCATAGGGCTTTTAAAAGTCATACTCTACACCCACTGTGGGAAAGAATGAGCTTTTTAAAACAAAAAAGATGAACAAATGTGTGACAAAAAGTCTAAATTTTGGAGCTAGATTGAGAATCAAAAGGTTGTATTTGTGTTTTTCTTTAGAGCGTGAGAAAAAAATGTATAATGCTCCTGTAAAGGGTTACCAATAAATCCAGAAAGCAAACACATAAGCAGATCCCTAGTACCAGGATAAAGGATTCATTTCAACAGGCAAAGTGGAACTTTTTTTGATTTAAAAAGTAAGAGATTAGAGACTTCTCACTAATGATGATATAATTAAGCAATAATCCCCTTTCAAATCATCAGCTTAGTGTCAGTTCCAGTTTCTAACTCATCCTAGTAGTGAGAGGTATAAAAGGAAAAAGTGACAGGAAGTCAACTTCAATTTCACATATGGGGGTGGGGCTCAAAGCAACAAAAGATCTCACAGTGCTTAAGACTGCATTCCATTTAAGCTCCATTCCATTTACAACCTAACAAGGAATCCACTCATCAAAATATCCCTCTCTGCTACAAGCCTATGAATGGATTGAAATAAATGGCTGAGTCCCTCACAGAATGGAAAACACCTTTGTTCAAGTGTGGCATCCTCAGTGACATCAGAGTAGGAGTTGTTGTCGGGTACCAGGGGGAAGATTTCCCGATCAAATGATGGGAGAGCAAGTTCTCAAGAAGCAAAAGTCAATCAAAAAGAAGAAGGAGGAGGTGACAGGAGGTAATGACGCCTCCCACCTTACCTGGCAGCCTTCACGGAACTCAAAATACTAAAGTGCCATATTTTCATTCTGAGGCAACAGGATGTAAACAGCAGCGGTGTTTACGAAGAGTACAAGGTCTGGTGGCACCAGTCTTCTTGTGGAAGCCTCTCCTGGCTGCCCAAGGTGGGGCCTGTGGGATACGTTTCTCTTTCTTTCCTAGAAGTTTACCAACTCAGTCACCAGAAGGCTTCCCCAACTCAAATACCTATTAAGATGAAAAATGGAATATTTTAATAAGATATTAAAATTTCTATTAGAAACTTCAACTATTGAGAGCATGGATAAGTCCTATCTTATCAATTCAAGAGAGGAAACAAAGTGATGTGGCCACAGTACACAGCTGCTGCAACAAATTAGCATAAACCCGGGGCGGGGCTGAAAATAGCAGACATGTGTCTTCCCTCACAGTTCTGTGAGGCCCGTTCTTAAACAAGGCATTGGTGAGGTTATGCACCCTCTAGAAGTTCTAGGGGAGAAGGTTTCTTTGCCTCTTCAGCTTCTGGTGGTTTCTGGCAGTCCTTGGTGTTCCTTGACTTACAGATACATCTCCCCAATTTCTGCCTCTAATGTGACATGGTCTTTCCCTTTGTATCCATGTGTCCATGTCCAACCCTACATTGGATTAGGGCTCTGGTATGACCTAAATTTAACTTTTCCAGGTTTTGTTTTTTGAGATGGGATCTCACTGTATGTCTCAGGCTAGCCCTAAACTCATGATCATCCTGCTGCTACCTCCTAACAGCTGGGATAACAGGCCTGTCATACCACACTGGGATTCACCTTGTTTGTATCTGCAAAAGATCTATTTCCAAATGAGGTCATATTCACAGGTGTCCAGGCTTAAGACTTGCATATGTGTTTTGTGGGGGCTTAATTCAACCCACATGGTTTAAAATCAGAATATATTAGGTAAATACTCCTAAAATCATCAAAGGCTATGATGCTCAGACAACATGGCATTGGCTGATGAAGTAATCAGGAATCTTTTTCCAAATAAACTCTGTAATTTTCCTCTAAGACTCTTGATTCTGTGACTTGACACTTGCTGCCCTATGGACTCTACTTATAAAGTCCCATAGGGCTTTTCATTACAAAGTTTTCCCATTCCCATTCCTACTATTGGTAACAGAATTTATCAGAGGAAAGTTCTGAAATAGATTGGTGTGCTCTAAAAGACTAGAAGGGCTGGGGATTTAGCGTAGTGGCTTAAGCGCCTGCCTAGCAAGTGCAAGGTCATGAGTTCAATCCCCAGTACCAAAATAATAATAATAATATTGAGCTTCTAAAAGACTAGAGAAGAATGTGCATAGAAGGAGACACATATAATAATAATTCACATTTTTGAGCCTCTGTTCTGTACAAAACTTTGTGGGTAGGCATCACCAGTCTGCTTAATATGTTATACACGATCATTTCCTGTTACAAATGTGGGAAACGATACAGCACAAAAGGGACTTCCCTAATTATCATGGGTCCTAAAAGGGTAAAGGTTGAGCTACAGAGAGATGCACCCTACTTTTAACTTCAAGAGCAAGGCAATTAGGACTAGTAAGAGGAATAGAACGAAGGGAGGGAACGGCTAGGACTAGAAGCTTCCTTCCTTCTGTACCAAGAAGTGGTCTGTTTAGCAGCTACCATTTGTGTAGTGTTGTCTCTAGCACTTCAGCAAATTTTTGACCAACTGAATTGAAATAAGCCACTCATACAGCACCCTACAACAGGGATGCATTGTCATGCAAGTCAGGCGGCCAACAGTTAAGCCTAATCTGTAGCACCCATTGTTTTGTAGTTGGATGAAATCATAAAATGTGAGCATTCTTCTCGGTCTGGAAGAAAACCAACCAAATTGAATGACACATTCCTGAGTGACCCCCATACTGCCTCCTTTGAGCCCTCAACACTCTATCCAGCCTCTCCTTAAAAAGCATTCATTCACTCAGTAATTACTCTTTGGTAATTTTAACAAGCTGATAACTCAAAGTACTAGGTATCAGAGTTTCCTGTCTCTTCTTTAGAACCATTAAACCTTAGAAAGGCAGGTTATAACTGGAACATTTTACTTTATTACAAGAGAAATGCAAATAAACAGATTAATTATTTTTCTTTGAATTTAAAAATTAAATGTCCCGTGATATATCTTTGCAATTCCAAGAGATGTAATATTTCATTTCCTCCTTTTTACTTTTGTCATGCCCCTTCACTTTCTGCTCTTCTGAATTATTTTTACTGCCTTTTTTTCCCTGGAATTTTCCATTCCCCACATTTTCTTTTTTCTTTCTCCAGTTTCCTAATTGTCCCAGCTGTTTGGTTTTCTCTTCCTTATGCTTTTCTCTATAATCATAAAAGCATAGAAATTTAAGGTGAAGTGGAATTTTTAGTTGGTTTAGCAATATCATTTTGGTTTAAATGGTTTAAGAATTTAAATGATTTGCTCAAAATAATGCAGTTTATTGGTGGGAGGGCCCAGCACTAGACTCCAAACATATTAATGATCTTGCCATTGTACAAATTCCTTTATTATACCTAATGCCCCATGTGTATAAGAAATGTTTGTATCTTTGCTGTACTTACTGACTTCTTATGGTGTGCAGTAACGTCACATTGTAGGCCTTGGGTCATCAAGTATAGAGTTAGAGAAATTATTCAGGTGTTTAAAATTTTTTTTGGCTTTTTTTTTTTTTTTTTTTTTGAGACAGGGTTTCACTATGCAGTTCAAACTGGCCTTGAACTCACTTTGTAGCCCAGGCTGGCCTTGAACTTGCAGTGATCCTCCTGAGTGCTGGGATTACAGGCATGTAGCACCACACCCAACTTGGTATTTAAAAATTTTTGAGGAATCTGTTTTCTGAGTAGGTGGCAGAGGATTTCATCAAAGTTTATGAAATATGGCATTCTTGTTATTTAAAAAACAAAGAAAGGGGAAAAAGGGGAAATTATTATGCAGAAGAGTGTTGAGAAAGAAAAAGGAAGTAAGATTATATAAGTCAAAAATATACTCATGGTAAAACATATACATATATACTCATGGTATACTTATAGATTTCCCTCTTGAGTGCAATAAAACATTTAGTCATGGGCCAAACAAGTGGTTCTGATCAACAGAGATGATTTTTTTGTGTGTGCTAAATAGAATGGGACCAAATTTTATTCCATTCCATGCACCAATAGTCCTCAAAGGACCTTGTACATGCTAGGCAAGCATTCTACCACTGAACTATACTCCTACTCCTGTAGAATTCTTGGTGCATCCTAAATGCTCAATGTACTTTGTCTAATAACTGTTGACCAAAACAAACAGTTTAAATGGAAAGATTGACTCAATCTGGGTTCAAGGTTCTTTTTATTTAATTTTTTTCAAGGTTCTTTTAATATCAATATTCTACAGCTCTAACTTTTAAAGTCAGCATAAGAATATTACCAGTTAGAGGGGGTTGGGGATGTAGCTCAGTGGTACAGTGCTTGCCTATCATTTGTGAGGCCTTGGATTCAATCCCCAGCACCACAGTCTATTCTGAGAGCTAATGGTCCAGCTCACATTGTGGGTCTATTAGCAAGGAAGAAGTGAAAGTAAAGGAAACTGGAGGACAATAAAGAATCTCTATACCCAGAATTAAACACTTGCAAGGTTTTTATTCTATTTCTTAGCATTTGCTTGTTTTATATTTTAACCAAAAGATCAAAGACAAACTTCAGAAGTTTCAGTGGATCTGGATGTTGGTGATGGATATAGGCTAGAGAAAATCAGCAGGAAAGGCATTCCAGCCAGAAGTGGGCCCAAGCAAGCACACAGAGACCTTGGTTTAAATTGATGACTCCTCTAGGAAGGCCTTCCCTGGCTCCTAGTAGGTTACATCCCTCTGTCTCACACACCTTCTTCAGCCTCCAGTTCTTTGTGGAACTCAATGGCACTTGTTCAAATCTGTTTATTGTTAGGCAAAGAAAAGTTCCTTGAGAACAGAAACTATGCGGGTCTTGGTCATTTGTTGTTTCCCCATTACCTGATTTAGTACTCAGCACATGGTAGGAGCTCAAAAAAATATTTGTGACTGAGCACATGCAGGAAATAGAGCAAGAAGAGTGGTCATGTGTTTCAGCATGACCAGTAATGCCTGGGCTGCCAAGGAGTAGGCCAGAATGACAACCGAGCAGAGACTGGGCCCAGATCATGAGGAATGGGGAGCTGCTACTTTTTTTTTTTTGTACCAGGAATGAGACTCATGACCTTGTGCTTGACAGGCAAGCACTTATGCCACTGAGCTATAGCCCCAGCCCAGAGCTGCTATTTTTTAAAAGCAAATATGTTCTGTAGCACAGTTAACGTGGTAGTGACATACAGGATTTCCTTTTTTGTAGAATGGAAGTGGTAAAAAATATTTGGTAGGAATGTTAGGAAGATACAATGAGACAATGGTGCCTGGCTTATACAAGGTACTACTACACCCAGCAGGCAGCAGCTATTATTAAAGTATGGTGGGGGGGGTGCATCAGTTGTTTTATTTACCCAGTAAATGTTTGAAAAGAGCTCACAGAGTCAGGGTTAGGGTCTAGATAGTCGAATTCTTCCCTCATTCTGAGATTTATACCAATACAATGTATTTCCAGAGACCTGTAACCAAATGGGAAACTGCAAACAGATCTTAAAGCAATGCTTTAGGGAAAACTGAACTTAAAAATGGTTTAAACCTACAGCTACAGGAGAAATGGTCTTCTTCTCACTCCACTGAACTAAATAGGGCAGGACCCACAAAACAAGGGTCACCTGATCTGCGCATCCAGTAGCATTAAAATTGTAATAAAGAGTAATAGATCCCTGCTTTTCTCTCCCCAGCGCAGCCCTACCAAGAGTTGCCAAGCACGCAGGAGCCTCATATCTGAAGTAAGTGAAACAGAGTAGAACATGGGGCCTTCCTTTCAGACCTGACACTCGTCCACTGATAGGATTCTTACCATCAGACTGTCCACCTTCCCCCTAAGAAAGAACAAGTAATAGAAAGAAGGAGGATGAGAGTGTTTCCTCCTCCTCTCACAGGAATCTTCTTTACCCTGTTAGAGAGGAACTAGACTTTCATGTGGTTCTCTTTAAGCTGCCAAATATTTGAAAGTTTGGGAGGCTGTTCCTGAATAAAAAGAATACAAAAAGACCTGAAGCACAAAACAGCCGTAGTTTCTTTTGTCTGCCACATAATCAGGGAAACAGCAGGAGGAGTGTCTAGACAGGTGGGCAGCTACATGATTTTAAGACTGATTAATTCGAAGAAAGGTATCTACCAGAATCTAACTGCAAACATGATATTCATCCATGAAATGCCAAAGGCATTCTCATTAAGTCAAGGAACAGGACAAAGAAGTCTGTTATCCCTGATAATATTCAACATCTTGGCTAGACAATAAAATAACACCATAAAAAAGATAAGAGGTCTAACAATTAGAAAAGGTAGGACAAAATTATCTGATTGCCTGCCTCTTGCTTTATTATAGAAACAACTGGGTTAGAGATTATACGAATCAGCTGGGGCTGCCATAGAAAATACTGTTGGTGGTTTAACCAATGGGACTTATTTTCCTCTGTTCTGGAGGCTGGACATCCAAAATCACGGGGTGGTAGTTCTGATTTCTCCTGAGGTCTCTGGCCTATTCCTTAATTGAGTGTATCCCTGGGGTCTCTAACTCTTGTTCTTTCTTTCTTTCTTTCTTTCTTTCTTTCTTTCTTTCTTTGTGTGTGTGTGTGTGTGTGTTTGGGGGCGGGGCAGGCAATAGATCCTAGGGCCTTACACATGCAAAGCACATGCTCTACCACTGAGCCACACTCTCAACCTCCCACTCTCCAGCTTCCTTTTTTTGTGTGTGGGGGTGGTGGTGGGGATAGAAGTAGGGCCTTTGCACTGAGCCACACCTCCACCATACACTCTTTTAAAACATTTTTTATTTTAAGACAGGGTTTTGCCTAAGCTAAGCTTGAACTTGCAGTTCTCCTACTCAGCCCTCCAGAGTGCAGGGATTATAGGTATGCACCACCACAGCTGGCCTGGCTGATTTTTAAGAATCACCTTCAGTTGCTTTATGAATTCATCAATGCTGGACCCCCAACAAAAGTTGTAGAATTAACTGGTCAGGGGAAATCTGGATTTATGTACTTTTTCTTTTCTTTTTTTCTTATCTCTTATTTTTTGAGATATATTTCATATGCCTTAAAATTTACCTTTTTGAAGTATACAATTCAATGGTTCTTTAGTTTTGTACAACTATCACCACAATCTAGAACATTTTCATTACTCCCAAAGGAAACCCCAGGCCCATTTTACCCATAACTCTCATTGCCCCTACTCCTATGTCCTGGCAACCACCAGTTTATTTTCTTTCTCTATGTAAAAGCCTATGCTAGTGTCGGATAGTTCGTATAAATGGAATCACACAATATGTGGCTTTTGTGACTGGCTCCTTCATGGGCTTCTGTATTTTTAAGAAACCCCTAACTGTACAGCCAGGGTTAAGAACCACAGTGCTGGCAAAGACACTTGGTGGAAACAAGAAAACTTGCAAAGTTCGTTGCTTGCAAAGGTGGAGCCTCACCGCAACTCACAGACACCTAGTAGTACCTGCAGAAAAGCTAACAAAGCTCTGATTGGCCAAAACCAGCTCACATGCTCAACCCTTGACCAATCACAATGTGCAAGGAATCATCACACAATCACTCCTTTTGATTTTGTGTTTAAGGAAAATGAGGGATTTGGCAAAAGATTTTAAGTGGGAGGCATACTCAAATTTGGAGGCATCTGCTCGTTCAGGGAGTTTACAGTCCTAAGGAAACCAATTAACCTTAAGCGGCATATTATCTAACTGCTGCCATGATGCTGGTTTAAAAAAAAAAAAAAAAGCCTGCCAACCTATAGGAGATACAGAAAACAAACGACCTTGCTAAATAATAGACAATGGAAATACCATGGACAAAATCTAGCCTATGGGAAACTGTACAAGACAGAAAACACACTTGTTTGCTTTTCTTTCAATGAATAAAATGCAAGGGAGTAACAAAAGAGAAGCTAGAGTAAAAAACATTAAAATTAAAAGACACCAACCTATCACAACTTATGGAGTTTATTTAGATCTCAAACTTAGAACAACTATGAGAGAACTGAAAATCCGAATATTAGACTTTAATGACATTAAGGAATTAATTCATTCCTAAAGTATGATGATAGTATCTTTTAAAACTTTATCTTTTAGCCAACCTTTCTGAAGCATTTATGAATGAAATGATAAAATATATGAGATTTGCTTTAAAATAGTATGAGAAAAAGTCAGCTGAGAGGAAAAATTGGACAAGATCAACCTGGGTTGATGATTGTTGGGGTCCCAAGAACACAGGAATACCATAATATTTTAAAATTGTTGTTATTGTTTACTGTACTGGTAATGAACCCAGGACTTTTACATTGCTACATTCCCAACCCTTTTTAGATGTTTTATTTTGAGATAAGATTTTACTAAGTTAACAAATTGCCTACAATGGGCTCCAACTTCTGATCCTCCTGCTTCAGCCTTCCAGAGTGCTGGGCTTACAGGCAGGCACTACCATGCCAAGCATATTCTATATCCTTTAATGTATGTTCTAATTTCTGCATAAAAAAAAGTTTAAAAGTAACAAAAGTGTATAGTTAAGCAGAACTGCTTTTATTTTTGTAAATATTGATTGAGTCTCTGCATATAGAAAAGTACTAAAACTACATTTCTTTTGAAAAGGAGGAAGGAAAAGAATACTCTGGGCACTGTGGAATGACTGCATTGGGAGATTAGAAAATTGAAGGCTGGAAATTCAAGTATTAATCTGTTTGAACCACACTAAGAATAATAGAGCAGAGAAGAAAAGATACAGAAATACTTAGCTACTCATGAGGCTGAGGCAGGGGGATAATGAGGAGGTAAGAGGATGATGAGTTTGAGTCTTGCGAAGAAAACATAGGGAAAAGGGAGAGAGAACACAAAGAGACAGAGAGAGCCTTAGAAGAGAGAGAGAGAGACTTAGAAAACAAAACAATGGATGTTTGAATATAAGGAATTTTTGTCAATTCTTTTGTTGCTGTTGTTTAGTGTTTGGGTATGGAGAGTGAGGGGGAGGTAGGCATTAAGCATGATTCCATTTCTAGCTTCTCAGAGTAGGTGGGAGATGCCATCTGCTGAAGTAGGCAACATCCGGGAAGAGACACTGGAGGGGGAAGGTGATGATTTCAGCCGAGCACATAGTGACTTAGAGGTACCTGTGGGATGTCTTGGTGGAGTTGGCCAGTTGGCTGAGAGATACGGGAGGAGGTTGAGTGGATATGGAAAGTTGGGATCTATTGGTAAGCACAGGTGACTGACCATGTGGGAGGTTGAGATTGCCTGGAGAATAGAAAATCCAGACCCAGAGGAAGGTCAAAGGGAAAAGGAAAGCTAGAGATCAAAAGAAACCCTCAAACCAGATTGGAAAGAAATAGCCAAAAATAGGCAAACTAAAGAGTATAGGATTTGGGGTGTTGTACAATAGTAGACTGCATAGCTAGTGAGGCCCTAGATTCAACCCTTAGCACTGCAAGTAATAATAATAATTTTTAAACAATGAGAAACAGAGACTAAAAAAAATAAATAGCTAAGGAGTATACATTCCATAGAAATTATTGGAAAAGGGCAAACAGTTTGAAAAGCCACTCCACATTTGTACACAGAAAGAAATTAATACCACACATTGAATTCAACAATGAAGACATTGTTTATAGCCACAATGAGAGAAGTTTCCAGGCTGATGAGTTTAAAGCCAGTTACTTGGGTGGAGGAGTGAATAAGAGGCATACAAAGAAGCTTCTCATGGGCTGCTCTCCCCTCTTCAGACCCCCTTCTAGGGGAGGCTGCCCTGCTCCTGATCCTGTGCCCATGAACAGCCACGGCCAAAAACAGGAAGCCAGTGACCCTGTGACTTGACTCCTCTCTTGATAACTAGATTCCATTTCTCTCTTGGGCAGTCTGCTGATAGTGGGAGATGAACTCAAATCCTGAGGTTGCCTGAAGCTGCAGTGGCTGTTATGGGATGATGTTGAATGGGTAAACAGAGATAGAAGGAGACAGAATGACAAAGATTGTCTGAGACAAATGAGGGTAGAAGAGATGAGAAGTCTCTGATCCAGATGGAATGGTAGTCCCTGTTGCAAGTTTCTGTGAGGTCATCTGTGCATCAGTGTCTTGTCTCTAGATTTACAGGTAATTGCCAGTTTTAGCCTAAACGAAGCAGCCTCCTTGAGCAAGCCAGATAGATCTCTATGCCAAAGGAACTCCAGTAGAACAGGAAGTGAAGAAACTATCCCAATGGCGGTGGCCAACTCTTATCAAGAAGTTGGTTATAGCTGGATATGGTAACATATGCCTATAAGCCTAGATATTTGGCAGACTGAGGCAGGAGAATCATAAACTCAAGTCCAGCCTGGGGAACCTAGCAGTTTAAGGAGATTCTGTCTCAAAATAAAAAATTTAACAATAGGCTGGGGATATAGTTCAGTGCAAAGATCCTGGGTTCAATCACCCATACTGTGAAAATGAAAAAGATAAAGTAAAAAATACTGTAGATTGGGGCTGGGGATTTAGCTCAGCAACATAAGCACCTGCCTTGCAACTGTGCAGTCTTGAGTTTGATCCCTGGTACCAAAAACAGAACAAAACAAAACAAAACTGTAGATATAACTTAGTACTTCCTGAATTCAATCCTCAGTATCATAAAAAAAAAAAGTTAGTTTCGCAAGGAAGGAGAGAGATGGGGTAACAATCAAGCAGAATGATGAAAGCCATTTAAAGATATCTTAATGCTGCTGGGAATAAATCAAGAGAGGGAAGAGTTGGGCACAAAGGAGAGCTGGGACACCTGATAAATCAAGGTTTCAGAAGAGGTGATTGGTGAGGTCTTCAAACAGAGCCCATGAGTCCAGGATATTGGGCTTTAGCCAGGATGGAATGGGATTCCTCTCAGCTATCTCTTCTGTACATATGTCCCTCATAAGGGAAGAGGCACAGTACTATTTTCTTGTCTTCATAGATGATGGTTTATTTAATCAGGCCACTAGTAGCTTGGGTTCAGTGCATGTCAGACCATGTCAAATGTCTCACAGATTTACCCAGTCACTTCTGGAAGTCATTTCACTACCATATGTGATTGCTTAAGGTTGAAGTCCAGCAGCATCCAGCTGTATCATGGAGGTTCTAAGGTGGAGCTGGCTACATTTATGTTATGATTCTAGTTGAATCATTTACACTGATAAGCTTACTTCAATAAAATAACTCGTGCTTTAAACAATGAATTGGAGGAATAAATGGCAATTTTCATCTGTGTACATAGTAGTAAACAAGGAATAAAGAACTGATGTTGAAGAAATTGCTATTAGTCTTTAGTCAGATCACAAAAGAAACCCACAGTTTTCCCCAAAACTTCAAAGAATATAGAACTGGAAAAATTATAGTTTTCTGTATTTCGTTTTCAGAGAAAATTTCTGTGATCTGACATATTTCCCAGACCTGAGAGCATTCACAAATGACACACACACACATATAACATAAATGCTGTTAATTTTCTTCTAAAGTTTGCCTTTTTGCTTAAAAATACTCAAAACTGAACACATGACCTGACAATTTTATAAAGTATCAAATGGAAATACAATGCTAATAATGATTATGCCTGGATGTTAACATTGTAGAAGAAAATTTTCTGTATATATTTTCTTTCCTTCTTGATTTTTGTCTAAGTATATTGCTTTTAAAGTACTACATATATATGCACGTGTAAATCATCATATATACTTACACATACACAGACAATATATCTACACATACATGTACCCACACTGGAGAATAGAAACAAAAAGCTGAATTATCTTGGTTTCTCGTTTGAATACATTACTTCTGTTTCTGCCAGTGTTGATGTCACATCACAATGGAAATCCAATGAGATTTGCAGTGAAATGCAGCCCAAGTCCTCAGAAACCAAGCCTCCTATCTTTGTTGCTAAGCCATCACGGACAGTCTCTCTCACACTTTGTTGCCCCAGCCATCCTGCAAGGAGACTCCTCACAAACAGATGGCAAACATCAAAGTGGAGGGAGGGGGATTGTGTCACAGATTTAAGTGACCCTGTTACATTAACCAAGGATTAACACTTGTGGGTCAGAAAAAGAAAGGAATGCCTGTCAGGAACTTACTAGTTCAGACACATTTCCAAAGGAAACATGACACGAAACAAATATGAGAATGCACACTGAAAAATCCAGGAAAGCATCCTAGTATGTTTTGTTCTCCTAAAGTTCATATGTTGGAAGCTTGGTCCTCAATATGGCAGTCTAGAAGTCTCATAGAATGTTAGCTTAAAAAAAAAAAAAGAGTTAGCTATTTCAAGAATAAATTGATTTAAAGTGAGGTACTCCACATGCTTATTCTGAATGGACTTATTTTCCTTTTTGTTTCTCCACCTTACTGCGGCATAGCCAAGGGGCCCTTGTCAGAGGCAAAACTGGTGGAACTGACAGATTTTGGACTTTCAGCCTCCAAAAAGTGAGCTAAACAAACTTCCTTACCACGATTAGCATGGAATCCTAATCAATGGGTGGACTAGGTTCTGATTCACAAATCTCCCCCATTTTGGAAAATGGAGGTGTCTCATTTATTCATAGAATGAAAGAATGATGCATGACTGGGTTCTGATCAGCCTAAAATAAATCCCTCAGTGGAGTACACCACCTGGACTTGCTTTTTTTTTTTTTTTTTATCGGTACCAGGGATCAAACTTATGACCACACGCTTGCAAGGCAGGGGCTTATGCCACTGAGCTAAATCCCCAGCCTGCACCTGCTTTCTTTACTTGCTTTTCCAACAAGACCTTAGCCTTATTAGTGTGTCACTTGTATTAGAAGACGTATAAAATAACCAAAGAAGCAATTCTTCAAGTGACTGATTTTAAAATGGAACCCACAATCACAGGAACGGCTACCCGGGAACCCAGGAAGATTCCAGCGGCTGAGAAGAGACAAAAGGCGCAGTGGTGATTCGCCCCCTACTGGTCAAAGTGTGCACCGCAGGTTCCAAGACTGCAGTAAAGCCCTTCGCAGCCAATCGTTGAATTGAAGAGAATTTCATGGATTGGGGCGGGGCGGGGGGCGCAGCTTCGGAAAATAAGCCCCGAGTTCCTGAGATGCTGACGCGAGGAGTGCGGACGGCAGGACGCCAGGGCCTAATTAAGAGCTGTAGTTTACAAAGGCCACTCGTAGCCTTAATCCACACTCGTAAATTAACGCCCTGAGGATTTCAAGCTTCCAAATAGCTTTGGTAAAGCCTTAGCTATTTAAAACAAAAACAAAAGAGTTTGAGTTTCTTATTTCAGTGAATCACAAAAATATTACATTTATTCAAAAACATTTACTTTTTTTTTTTTTTTTCAAGGCTAGGTAAACCCAGTTCCTCATGGATGCAGGGCAAGCTCGGCACCACTGAGGTACATCCCCAGCCCAGCCAATTACATTACTAATTACATTACTAATCAACAACATTATTTTGGAGACCTAAATGCTTGCATGTGTGCATGTACAGCCTTTCTCTTTCTGTCTTTCTAACTTGAAACTTCATCGTTAAAGTCACCCGTGCAAAGATTTTTAAATTTAATTTCACTTAATTAATAATTATTTATTCGGGGAGCCAGGGGTTTAGCTCAGTGGTACAAGCGCCTGCCAGGCAAGTGCCAGGTCATGAGTTCAATCCCCGGTATCAAAATAATAATAATAATAATTATTATTATTATTTATTTTTGCACCCTTGGAATTGAACTACACCTATGTCCCCAGCCCTTTTTGTTTCTTTGCTTGTTTGTTTTTACTTTTTTTATTTTGAGATGGGGTCTTGGCTAAATTGCATGGGCAGGACTTGTAATCTTCCTGCCTCTGCCACCCTAAATAATGAAATTTCAGGTGTGTGGCCTTGTGCCTGACTCATTTTACTTTTAAACCATATATTTTCTTAATCATTATGAACAAAAAATCTAAATTGGAATAACTACCATGTTTTAAGTATTTTTAAATTCTGAGGGTTTAAAGTATGTACTTCAGGACAATGGTCATTTTGTCTGAATTTTGTAACCCAATAGTAAAAATTATTTCCAATATCTTTGCTTTGTTTGGTTTGGGTTTTTTGAAACAGTCTCACCATATAGTTCAGGTTGGCCTTGAACTCACTATGTGGCCCAGGTCAATCTTCCTGCCTCAGCCTCTAGAGTGCTGGAATCATAGGCTTGTGCCACCACACCTAGGTTCTCCAAAAAAATGTAATGTCACTAAGCACCTATTGGGAGAGATTTTTTTAATTGTGTCAATTTGCTTCTATATTAGACGATGGACACAGATTAATCTTAGAACTTTATTTAGGCAAAAGTTGTGTGGAATCATTTAGATAGGAAAATATCAGACAAGTAAACTCTTACCTTGAGTGGAAAGTAGAATTAACACTTTCTAAAGGGTTGAGGAGGCCTGTCCCTCTTTGAAACCAATTGATGAGCAAGCTGGTTGCCAGGGAGAAGGAGCCTCTCAGAGGCTCAGACAGGGAAAACACACTGGGATAGACAAAGGATCACGGACGGCAAAAATACCAACAGCATCAGAGGAGACTGTTGGGAAGTCTAAACCGGAGTCCAGGGTGTCAGGGTAGGGCGAGGGCAGGGAGTTTGAGAAGTGTTCATGGGAGGACATACTGTACCTGGAAGCTGAAGGCTAGATGCCCACAGGTAAAAAGTAGTTGTCTGTAACTGTGAATGTGTCTTAGTGCATTTATTCTCACCATGGGTTGCACTGGAGGTGGTAGATTGGAATTAACTCACCAGGATTCCAGTAATATTTCAATAGAATTACAAATATAAACTTTCTGGACTGTGAGGAGGATAGGAAAAGGGATTAGAGTATTTGAAATACAATACACCATGTTGAGTAAAAGTTGTTCAGATGTGAATACCTGGCCCAAGACAGACAAGTCATGAACTAGTTAAGTGAACTGGAGCAGCTGCTGCCAAGAAATGAACTGTCAATCAAATCTATACTCTCTCTCTCTCTGCAGACTCTCGCTATGTAGTTTAGACTGGCCTTGAACTCACTATGTAGATCAACCTGGCCTCAAACACTTGCCAATCCTCCTGCCTCAGCCTCCCAAATCCTGAGATTACAGGTGTGCACCACCAAATCTATGCTCTTAAAAAATTAACTCAGATATGTAGAGAATGAAACAGGGAAAAATTGGAAGCTTCTTACATTACTGGTGTGATGTAAAATAGTGTAGCTGATGGAAAACAGTCTGGCAGCTCCTCAAAAGGTTAAGCACAGAGTTGCTGTATGATACAGCAATTCCACTCCTAGCCTCATGCCCCAGCAAAATGAAAACATGTTCACGCAAAAACATGTACACATAGCTGATCATGGTGGTGCATGCCTGTAATCCCAGCACTCAGGAGGCTGAGGCAGGAGGATCACTGCAAGTTTAAGACCAGCCTGGGCTACAAAGTGAGCTCAAGACTAGCCTGAACTGCATAGCAAAACTCCATCTCAAAAAGACAAAACCAGAACAAAACAAAGCAAAACAAAATGTACATGAACATTCACAGCAGCACTATTCACAACAGCCAAAAGGGTGAAACAATTCAAACATCTGTCAACTGTGAATAGATAAATAATATGTAGTACACCCATATAATAGATGTTATTAAGTAATAAAAAGGAATGCAGTACTGTACAAGTTGCAGCATGCATAAACCTTGAAAATGTTAGTTGAGACAAGCCCAGTTACAAAAGACCAACTATTGGTGGGCATGTTGGGACCTGGAATCCCAGCACTTGGAGGCTGAGGTAGGAGGATCACTGTAAATTCGAGGCTAGCCTGGGGTACATAATGAGTTTAACCCCAGTATGAACTACACAGAGAGATTCTGTCTCAAAAAAAAAAAAAGAAAGAAAAAAAAGATCAGCTATTATAGGATTTAGTTTATATGAAATATCCAGAGTAGCCAAATGCGTGGGATCAAAAAGTGGATTAGTTGTTACTGAGAAGTTGGGGTGTGGGGAGGGCTTGGTGGGGAAATGGAGAGGAAATGCTAACAGATTTATTTGGGAGATGATGAAAATATTCTAACATTGTAATGGTTTCCCAGTCTGTAAGTATACTAAGAACCATTGAATCGTATACTTTAAATGGGTTACTTGAATGGCAAGTGGATTTTTCTTAATAAGGCTAATATTTAAAAAAGAAAAAATATATAGAGTATAGAGCCAGGGTTAGCTCAGTGGTGGAGGCCTTATTTAGCATGTGTGAGACCCCAGCAGGAGGTGGGGGTGGCCTTGTACAGAGCCCTTGCAAGCTGAAGGTCCACAGACACAGCTGCAGTATCTCTAAGAGGGACTGAAGGAGAGAGGCAAGAAAGGTACTAATGATTTCACTGCTACCAATGCTATTACTGCCATCTCTATAGATTCTTCTATAGCCTTCTAGAACATTCTGTCAGCTACAAGCAGGCTGAAGCACATCCATGTCCTCCAGAAAAAAAGAAACCAGCCTCAACAGGCTTCTTCTATCTTAAGGGCTAATGCCATCACTAACCATAGTCCCATGCTACAGTAGTGATCTAAAAGCTAAGCAGTTCTGAGAATCTGTAGTTCATAAAAGGCCATAGGAAGGACATTCCTGGAGCTTATCTTACTGGTGATGCCCACGGGCCTGATTCTAACCTAGTCCTTTCTGCTGGAAGTTTGTGCCAGTCCTGTGATATTGTCACCCTGGACATCTGAGATTCTGTGAACTGGAACACATATGCCCAAGAGCCCTTATATCTGCTCTGCCCTTCCATCCCCAGCACCAATCAGATTGACTTTGGTTATGTTTTACTTAGAGATATGTGTAAAGCAACATCAGTTTGTGCCTCAACTTTGTATTTAGACTGGTTTCTCTGTCGCCTTTCTGCACACATGAAAAAGAGGGCCCACAAGGTTGACAGCCATGTTAGATCAATGCACTGAGAATCAGTGTTCTTCATCTCCACTTTCTACATTTCTTTGTGTTTACCTAAAATGGGTTCCAGCTCCTGGAAGCTATGCTGTTTCCTGATCTCCCTTTGCAAAGTCAATCTCCCTGAAGGTCTCATCTTGGGGCAGTTGGAATGGCCAGTGGTTGGCAAGCTAGGTGTTACCTTGCTGGCATCATGTGCCCTGGTTCTTGTGTCCTAATCATGAGTGGAGAGACAGAAGTAGAGCTTGAGGAAGAGCTGGAGGGTCAGTCTACAGCAGACCCAAGGTCTCCCTGAGGCTGTGTCTTGCTTATCTCCTGTCCCCTCAGGGCCTGCTGGAGGGTTTGCAGGGCTCCAGGACCAGGAGATCATTCAAATAAGCCCCATTCATTGAGGTCCTTTAAAGGCATTTTCTCTTTCTTTCTTTCTTTTTCTTCTTTTCCTTTCTTTCTTTTGGTCTTTTTGAGACAGGGTCTCACTACACAGTTCAGGCTGGCCTTGAACTCACTTTGTAGCCCAGGTTGGGTCTACACTGATCCTCTTGCCTCAGCCTCTCCAGTGCTGGAATTACAGGTGTGTGCCACCACATCTGGCTGTCCCTGTTTCTTGCAACTGCAAAGTCCCTCCCTGGGCCATATTGTAAAAAGACGTCATCCAGACCTGAACAGGGAGGTTGCAGAGGTGGGAGGTGATGGCAAAGAGAAAACAGTGGTATGTGATTGCCCTTCGCCTGGTCCCTGCCTGCATGACTGCTTGGTTGGAAACAGAAGGACCAACACTTGGGACTTATTTCTTCTCACTGGGTAGTATGAGGAAAGAGTGGTAATAGATTGTCTCTCAGTAATTGATTGGCCTGGGCAAGTTGTCTTCAGGATTAAATGTGTTACTTCATGTAGAGTTAAGGATGGTTAGTTATTGTCAGCAATTAAGTATGGAGGAAATCAAAGCCCACAAATGTTAAGAACTGTCTAAGGTCACAGGTTATTGAGTAAGGAAACTGGGATTGATAATCAAGATTCCAAAGCCAACTAACACTGCTGTGATGAACACTGCAGATCAGTCCAGAGAACATATATTGTCTGAAGAGAGTTTTGTTTAAATTAGAGGGTCCTGGCACTGGGAGGCCAAAGCAGGAGTACTACAAGTTCAAGTTCAGCCTGGAAACATCAAATTAGTAGAGCTTGCCTTGAAATAAAAAATAATAAAGGGCTGGTGTTGTAGCCCAGTGTGAAGGCCATCAGTTCAATCCTCAGTACCACACACACACACACACACACACACACACACACACGGATGAGGTACGTAGCAAGGGGCAGGAAACAGGGACTTGAAACTCCCAACAGGGAGCTGTTGGCAGCATCTGAAAGACAGGGCCAAGCCCTGGGTGGGGGCAGGGAAATAAAAAAGGGGTTCAGAAAGAATGGGGAAAGCAGAGCAGGAAGCCACCCTTCCTCTCTCTGTTGCCCATTCACTGCTCATTTGTCCCACCCCAAGACAGGTGTGTCAGAGCCCAAGAAGCCCACATTACCCTGGTCCTCAGCCTGGCCACTTACAGGGCTGTAGCGATAAACAGGAGGGAGTAGAGAGAGAATTAAATGTTTACAGAGTGGTGGGACTTGCAGTTTACTAATTAGCAACCCCAAGGTCAAATCTGGCCTGAAGATGCATTTTCATGGTCCTGCCTGGTATTAAAGACATTTGAAAATATTTTAGAATGGAGAAATTTCACAGGAACAGATTTCTGATCTTTCTTGAAAGTTGAATCTCTTGAAACACTGTGCCCATGTCCCCCTGGCTGTGACTGAGTGTCACCCCATCTTTCCCTGGTGTGTGACAGCTGGCCCTGTTTCTCCTCCACCTGGCCACCCCCTGTACCCCTGAGACTCCACCCATGGAAGAGCTGTGCTGCTGGCAGAGCTGGCTCTGTACTGGTAGATATTGAGGGAACCCTGGGATTTAAACCGGAGGTCCCTTGAAAATATTAGATGAATGTCTGCTTTTCTGTGTACCTTGTAAGAACCTGTAAATCTGGCACTCAGGAGAAAGAGGGTACCAGAAACAAACCCACAGGCAACTGGGGGGAAGGAACTGGGGAACTGGTGAAAGATATCATTGAGGCTCTCCAGAAAAAACAAAATCTCTCTATGTGTAGTTTTCAAAGAGAGGGCTAGGTGTGGTGGCACATGCCTGTGATTCTGGTGCTCAGGTGGCTGGGGCAGGAGAACTCCTTTGAGTTCAAGGTCAAACTGGGCTACATAGTGAATTCAAGCCCAGTTTGAACTACACAGCCTGACCCTATCTCAATAAATAAATAGATAGATAAGTAAATTTAGCTTAAGGAACTGACTGACGTACATGACTGAGGGAGGCAGAAAGTTGGAAATCTATAGAGCAATTTGGTAGGCTAGAAACTCAAGCAGGAAATAATGCAGCAGTCATGAAACAGAATGTTTTTTCACCTCCAGAAAACCTGTTTTTATATTTAAAGTCTTCAACTGATTGGATCAGGACTTGCCACACATGGACATCACAGACCCCAACATTCATTACCTTTATTCAAAACCATATATTATAGATGTGAACCACTTCTACAACATACCTGAAAATAATATCCAGTGTTTGATTAAATGGCTGAGTCCTGTTGCTTAACCAAAGAACTCAGTGGTTAGGAGAGATTGTGAGTCAGAGTCCGATGGTCTGGAGAACTGGAACAGTCACATGATGGTTGTACCTCTGCCCACCACAAGAGGTTTCAGTGGGTTGGGGAGGGAGTGGATGGCAGGGAATAGTGCAGGCTGGGAACCAAGTAGAGACTTCCTGGCTCTTTCAACATACTTGATCACTAAGGCAGTTAAACTGAGGAGTGAGGAGAGAGAAAGAGAATAAAGAAAGCAGTTGAGAGAGAAAGAGGTGAAGTGAACAAGATGTGATGGCAGTAGAATTTTCTTTAGATTATAAGAAAGGAGAAATTCTTCCTCTGCAGTTGGGCTGAGGAGAAAGCACAACCCCTACATGACTAGCCAGCTCTTCAGGGTAAAGCTCTGGCTGTAGCAAGTGAGGACTGGCAAAAGAATGTTCTAGAAACTTCTACAAGGGATGACTTTTCCAGCATACCCTTCAGGCAGGCTTCCAGGTGCACCTGGAACTCTGACCCTCTTTTTTCTAGGTTCCCATGTGCAAGGGCTTGTGGTTGCCTCCCCTCACACAAGATGCAGGACAAGCACTGTGGCTCATCCCTCCTGACCCTGCTCAGCATCCTCCCCTGGACCTGAAAAAGCTCTTCCTGGTCCCCACTGTCTTTCTGGGCAGTGCTGGACAACAGCCTAGAAGGCTAGGAAAGTAAGGCCTCAGCATGCAATGGGAGGAATTTTTTATTGTTTAAAAAGCAACAGAATACAACATGGGGAATGTAGGGCTTTTTGGACTTTTATTGTGGATTGCTATTGTTTTTATTTTGAATTACGTATCGAGGGAGGCTCCACAATTCTTTCCATGCATAGAGTCTCTGAGGGCTAAATCCGGTCCTTCCCTCACCCTCCCACACTCAGAGCCAGGAGGATGCGGTGGCATAGACAGGGAGAGGTAGGGAGAACAGCTCAGGAAGGGTACAGGGAATCACGAAGGATATGTGTGCCTGGGGTAGCTGTGTATATCTGTGTGTGTGTGCGTGCACTGTCTGAAAGTTCAAAACATGCTGGAACACAGAAAGAAAGGTATTTGCCTTGGTGACTAAGACATGTTCCAGCATTTTCCCACAGGCTCCTGCACATCCCAAAATAACTGCAGCCCTGGATCCTGGCCATTGGCATATGATTACATTTGTATAAGGTTACAAAGCAGCAGCCGGGCCACGCTGGCATGGGGGCTTGCAGGAATCCACAGCCCATGATGGAGCTCCTGGTCAGGACTCCTGGCTGGGTGGGAAAGGAAAAAAACCAAGGACAGAGACCACAGCAGTGATCTACATGGACCTACCTGAATCCCCAGACCACTAGGAGATGCCTCCCTTTCACGGACAGTGGGGAAAAGGCCCAAGGAGAGGAGACAATTTGACCTATATTACATATCTAGGGATTACAAGTGGGTGTAGGTGGGAGATTAGCCCTAAACTTACATCCCTTCATCCATGCATCTAACCTTGGGATCAAAAGATCTTAAATTGAAGGTGTGTGTGTATGTGTGTGTGTGTGTGTGTGCATGCATACACGTGCATGTTAGAAATCAAACACAGAGTCTTGAACATACTAAGCATAAACTACTTTCTCAGTCCCTCAACAAGACTTTTAAGAACCTTCTGGCCACCCCAGATATCCACATACTCAGGTTGGGACAACACTGTGACCCAAACTGGCCAAAGGGCTCTTAGAATTTAGAAAAAATCTGAGAAGGCCCAAGTGAGGACGGATTCACCTTGCTCAGGGTGGCCAAGATCTGTAAAGGGGTGTAGGGAGTGCAGGAATCATTGGTAAGAGTGAGTTGGAAGAGAGACATATAGATAGGAGAAAAAGGGGTACAACAGGAAGCCTGGCACCAAATCCATCCAGACTTCATGTACTGAGGCTGCCTGTGTCTCTCAGTGTAGATAGCATCACTTACACTTACAGATGATCACCTTGTGACAAGTTATATTAACAAACCCATCACTGCTGAAAATGTTGTAAATCAAAAATACATTTACTGTCCCTAAACTACCAAACCTCCTAGGTCAGCAACACAGCACAATGTGGGGTACCAATCGTTTCCCTGTGATCACAGGGGTGTCTGGGAGCTACAGCTCACTGCCACTGTCACACACTATGAGCAAGACTTGTAGCACATAGACTCAGTCCAGGAAAAGACCAGATTCCAAAATTCTCTTTCACACCATCCTAAATAGAGTTGAAAAATACTAAGTTAAAAGTTGGGACCATCTGTAGTAGTGCCAAGTTACTTGCTTCATCTGAAAAAATGAGAAGGATCCCACAGGACTGTGAAACAGTATTTTTACAATGTCCTCTGAGCTTGTAACAGGTGAAAGATTGTTCTCAAATTTCTGGGACATGTCACTATCTTTCCCTTCTTGACTGCAATGGCTCACTTGCTACTACAGAGTATGTGCGCCGTGTGGGTGTGGATTCAAATCCTTCCTCTCCACTCTTGGACTTGAGGGGGAGCAAATGGAGATATTAGTTAACAGCTAATTCTTGTCATCTGCATGGTGCCACATACAGCTTTTTGCAAGTCTGAATCATTTTCTCCATTTGATAAATAAAGAGCCCAGGAAGGGAAAAGCTCTGTAAATTCTCATTGTCTTAAAGGTGTCATACAGGAAAGATGTGATTTGTGTCCAGTTCCAATTTAAGTCTGTGCTCTTAACTACAGTGCTGTGTAGGGGCCACTGGGATTGTTAAATTGAAACCTCCTTGCTCAGTAGGTTCTCACCTGGTATCTGAGCAGTCCCCCAATGCCTAGAGGGGCCAAGACAGCTATGCTGGAAAAGGCTTCCCAGCCAGCTCTGTGTCTGGTACTCCCGCAGGGCCCAGCCAAGCCCCCAACTCAAGCCACACAACCACTGTTCTGATGCCCGTATTAGAATTCCACTGTCTCAATGCTCATGTTACATCTGACTGGAATGAATAAAGGCCTTCAGTTAAAGAGCGACCCATGCGCTAGGCTCAGTGGCACACCTGTAATCCCAGCACTGTTGGAAGCCAACACTGCTGGATCCCAAACTGAGCCCAGCCTGGGTAACTTAGTAACTCAGCAAGACTTTATTTCAAAAAAATAATAACTGGGGGATGTAGCTCAGTGTTAACATCCTGGGTTCAATCTCCGGTGTCAACCTTTTACAACACACAAGCACTACTTAATGGTTAGTGATAAAAATTCTACTAACCCCATTCAGTATCCACTCAAGTTTTATTGGAGATGAGATGCACAAGTCCTAAAAAGAAGTCGTTATACCCTTTACCTGTGGTTCATTTTTAAAATAGTCCAGTAGGTTTCTTTTCCTATTTACATATTGGAGTTTCTAGAATCAGTGGCATGTGGGCTCCTCTCCCCTAAATGAGTTCACTCAGGAATGATGCTGGCAGACTCCCATCAGAATGACTTCAACCTTTCTCAGCAAGCTAAGAGTGGCAAGTACAGCGCTGTGTATTTTTGTGTGGCATCGTCAGGCACCAATATTAAACTCAATACAGTCATGAGAAATTCAGCTCAGGGACTCTTCTTGGCATTCCTTGCTCAGAGTTCCGAGGTCTCTGGTTTTCTTTGTTTCAACTTTATTTGGCAGTTAAGAAAACGAAATCTAGTTATTTCCACATTTTGGGCTGTGGTCTTTCCCAAGTTTTAATTGAAACCTCCTTGCTCAGTAGGTTGTCACCTGGTATCTGAGCAGTCCCCCAATGCCTAGAAGGGCCAAGACAGCTATGCTGGAAAAGGCACTAACACAGAAAGAATGATCTACCCAGTGGCTTCTAAATACATCTGGCCCCTAACCCCAGAGGCTTCTAGGAACCCAGTCAAGGAAGATAAACCTGGTCCCAGTCTGACTTGATGACTCAGAGGTGTCAGATAAAGATGACCCCAAAGCTCTTAGAGTACATTTCCAACCCTCAGTGACCTGGACTTCATGAACACTCTGGCAAAGGTGGGAATTGGCTTCCTTTGTACATTTGTGAACCATCTTAACCCTGCAGTGAGGTCTGACGGCCTCCAGCCAGGAAGGCAGAAACATGCCTGGCTGGGGCAGTGACAGGCATGGTGTGGCAGGGACATTCCATTACCTGAGTCCCTAGGCCCAGCCTTGGGTTCCAGCTCTATCTGAGACTGACCAAGTCATTCTTTGAGGAACCTGGTAGATACCAGACCTTAATGGTTCCCAGAGCAGAGTTGTAAATTCACTCACTATTTCTATTAAAGACAGGGACAATCTTAATGTCACCACCCTTTTCAAAATCACACACACACACAAAATGAGTTATATAATTACTTTATTTTTCCTCTTTGCAAATATAACATTAAAGTCATCCCACATACATATACTATGGCTCCTTATACACCTTATTTTATCTAAATGTAGATATTTGAACTATGAGACAAAAATCATCCCATTAAAATGGCAACATTTCTGAAAAAATGCATTTCATATTCTGATGGGAAATCAACTCCCCATCTACCACCCTTCCAAATTCCTTCTGTCCAGAGCTATAGGAAGACAGTCCACAATCATGGCTAACATGTGGTGCCTATGCACAGAAAGGGCCCCAAAACAATAAGCAATGAGGTTAAACTTCTGAAACAAGCAACTTCTTCATTTGTACAGAATAAGAATACAGAAGAAAAGCATCACTTTCCTTTTAGCCCTTGTATTAGTATTTTGCCTCCACCCAAATTACTGTGTACCAAGTGGCTACAAATAATAAAAACCAACTGACTTCAAGTCCCCGAAAGGCATGCAATTAAAATCCCCTAAAGCACACAACCAGTTCCAAGTCTGACTTTTATTGGGCGTTGACTATGGTGCAGGGCTGCCGGTTAAGTCCGTGGTGCTGCTAGGGTTTGCAGCTGCTGCTTCTTTGGCTTCTGGCTGCTGGGTTTCAGTTTGGGGATCTTCGTTTCCAGCACTCTTCTTCCCTTTGTCTGCTGCCATGGCATTCATCTCTATGATTTCCTGAAGCGGTTGATCAGTTTCAAGGCTGCTTGGTTGGAATTCATAGACCTGGACTTGACCGGGGACATCAATTGCTTTCTGTTCAAGTTTTTCCAAGATGGTCTGAACCTTCCTGACACCATCTCTCCTGGCCTGACGCACATCAGCTCGTCCTTCAGGGTCCACAGAATCCAGGGCCAGGAGCTCTTTGGTCAAATACTCTTCAATCATCAGGTACTTTTTGTCAGTTTTCTTGCCTTCGAAGTTGTCTACAGCCCGCTCCAGCCCCTGTACCTTCTCCAGGATGGCTTCCACTTTCAGGACACCTGGATGTTTTGGTGGGGCCACTGCTTCTTCTGGCTTGGGGGCTGCAGCTTCTGTAGGAGCAGGGCTGGGGGTTGGCTTCTCTTCTGCAGCCACGTTCTTTGGGGAAGAGGGCACCGCAGAAGGGCCAGGGCTGGGAGGAGGACAAGGAATTGGGGCAGGAGGAACCTTTACTTCCACCTTCTCAGTGGGCGGAGGCGGTTTCTGGGAAACAGGCTTAGAATCTGGCTCCCTGCGGATCACTTGAATCGGGATGTGGCCAGGAGGCAGATCTGGTCCAGTTGGGCCTGGCTTACTTTCCACTTTGTTTTCCGGTTGGGTGACAGGAAGAGTCTCTCGATGGGTTATTGGCTGCTAGAAAAAAAAAAAAAAAGATACAAAGATATTTTTTAATAACAGGTTGAAAGTCATGGGCAATTGTTTGTAGCTAGTATCAATTAGAAGGAAAATGGGAAATATTTTTTTTAAAAAAACATTTAACAGTATAAAAAAAATTCAGTCAACCAACGACCAAAATTAAAATACAGTATTATTCATGTATATGACCAAACTTTTTTTAAAAAACTTCCATTTATCACTCTGGACTATTCATAACTGCTCAATGAATTCTCGGTAGATGGTATTATTATAAGGGAGGGGGACAACATAGCTTTCAAAAATGAAAATAGCGAAACTTTATGCTGACTGCTAAGCAAGGTTTGTTCCAGCAGAGTCCTGACTGCATCTGACTCAGGATGGAACCATGGAGTCACCTGAACTACACAGTGAGATTCTGTCTCAAAAAACCAAGGAATAAGGCTACTGTAATTTACTTTGGTGGCTCACACTGAGTTTCCCAGATACAGTATGTATTTTTTATCTTTTTTTTTCTCTTGTTCTACCCAGGTTTGCCCAGCAGAGCTGACTTCTCCCATCCCCCTTCACCCTTCACTTTTCTAATGAACGTTTGACATCATTAAACAAATAAACACATGAACAAAACTGTGACAGCCTAGGTGGCAAACCTATGAAATGCATACTGCAGCAGGCTGTTTGTTATCACTGAAAGCTCTAAAAGCTTCACCATTACTGTCCTAGACTAATGGTTTCTGCCCAGACTAATCTATTTTTTGAGAATAGGTATAAGATGCTTGAAATACTATGATTAACCCTGGGAGAATTGTGCACATTTGCGCCATAGCCTAGCACTCAGCCATGATGCAGCATCTCAAGGCTGACTTCCAGTTTTCACTGGAGCATTTCACTGCAAGCTGCAGCCAGACTTTCAAAAAATGAACTACGTTCAAAACAGGAATATGAGCTGGCCGTGGCAGTGCACTCCTATAATCCCAGCACTCGAGATTACAGAGGCAGAAGGATAGCTGAAGGTTCAAGTCCAGCCTAGGATACATAGTAAGTTCAAGGCCAGCCTGAACTACACAGCAAGACCCTGCCTCAAAAAACCAAAATAAATAAAATATTAAAACAAAATAAAACCCCCAAACAAAAAACAAAACAGGAATACAGTGGCTCTTATAGCACATAAGTGAACTTCTCAAATCCTTTTAAAAATCTCACATGTCCCGGTTTCATCAATTGAAAAGTAAGTGTTGAGTTCTACTATTTCTAAAGAGCCTCTGATTTAAAATATTAATCCTTGAAAGCCTCTAGAGAGAGTTCTTTGGACAAGCTATAAAAGGGAAGTCATGATGATCAAGGTTAATGGAGGTGAAAATAGGACTAAATATCACTTTACAGATTATGAAAAATATGGGAAAGATGTGGGTTGGTCGATCTCTTTATAAATGGGCACTTCTCTTCCAGGATTACTGAACCCAGGATTGGATATGGTGCAACCCAGCTGTCCAAACACCAGGAACTTCCTTTTCCCATCAAACCCCTTTTGCCAAACTCTGTCCCTCACCACTTACAAACCCACCACACACCCACTTTGGGTTTTAAAAGCAATGGAAGGCTGCATAAGAAGTGACTTTGGAAACACACAGGGAGGGTTGCCCTAGGGTCTGTGCTCTTCAAAAATGTCAAGGTCATGAAGGCAAAGGCTGAAGAACTGTTCCAGAGACTAAAGAGAAGGGACATCTGAATGAGTCATTCATAATCCTGGATTAGACTCTGGGGCCGAGAAAACTACTGTGAAGACCTGGAAATGGATATATGCTGGTGTGTACTGGATGGTTCTACTATAAGAATGTTACATTTCCTGACTCTCATAGTATTTTATTACAGTTATGAGTGTGTTTCTTCCTTTTGTGTGTGTAGGGAGGCAACTGGATATTAAACCCAGAGCCTTCTCACTGTGCTAATACCCAGCCTTTTCCTATTTGTTTGTTTGGGGTTTTTTTGTTGTTGTTATTGTTTTTTTGTTTTGTTTTGTTTTTTTCTTTTTGAGACAGGGTCTCTATGCAGTTTAGGCTGGCCTTGAGCTCACTTTGTAGCCTAGGCTGGTTTCAAACTTGCAATGATCCTCTTGCCTCAGCCTCCCGAGTGCTGGGATTACAGGGGTGAGCCACCACGCCCAGCAACTTGTTCTTTAATTTCAAGACAAGAGTTTTGTTAATTTCCCCAGGCTGAGCTCAAACTTGTCATCTTCCAGCCTCAGTCTCCCAGAGTGCTGCAATTATAGGTGTGTGTACCACCACACTCAGTTTTCAATGTCTTTTTCTTATAAAAATATTTGCTGATGTATTTAGGGGTAAAGAGGCATGATGTTTGCAACAAACTCTAAAATAGTGATTATATGGAGGCAGGTGAATGATAACACAAATGCAGCAAAATGTTAACAAATAGTGGATTTGGACAAAGGACATATCAGAGTTTTGTATAAATCTCACAATTCTTTTTAAGGTTGCACTTATTTAAATAAAAAAGCAAAAACTATTGTAAAATAAGGATTTTTTTTCTTTCCCAGGCCTCTAGATAGTGCCAGTGTCTGTAGAAAAAGATACCCCACAGCTGTTCATGGGTCTTTGGAGGGCAGGGAAAACTAGGACTGTGCTAGTATTTCAGGGCATGTGTTCAGCCCAAGTGAGGCATAGAGTGGAGACGCGGAACAGTGAGGAGACAGGTTACCTGTTTCACTGGGTGCCAGCTGTGGCTGGGGTGTGGAGGGCCCTGACAGGATGTGGCAGGCACAGAGGAACCTAGTCCCAAGTGTGCCAGTGATCGCAGAAGTTCTGCCCAGCTGTTTCCTCAACCCCTAAAGCAGCCACAGTAGAAAACAACCAGCCAAGCAGACGCTTGGTACTGAGAGTTTATGGCCCTCATCCTGCATTTCTGTGGAGGACCAGCAATTTCCAGAATCTCACTTTTTTCCAATTATCTTTATGCTAACTTGGCAGAACTGAAGGAGGAGCCCAGGGCACATGCAGAGCTTCTCGGCCCCTAGAGCCCTGACACTTCCACAGAGGGCTGTCAACACCTCCGGCTCCATACCTGAGGCCTGTCCACCACAGCGTGCACACGGACGGGTGACGGGGAGTGCACCGGCGTGCCGCTTCTGGCCGGCGAGCCCTCCCGGCTGGATGTGCCTCGGGCTGAGGATCTAAATGGTGATGCCGCCCGCCGGGGCTCCCAGTCATCCCCTTGGATCTTGTGGTACACAGGCTGGTGAGTCTGGTATTCACCCTGCTGAGCCGGGTAGTGGGTCTTCTGGGCTTGGTGGAAGGAGGGCTGGGCTGCCGGCCGGGTGACATTCTGCTCATGGATCACTGGGATGGGGATGTAGCCCCGGGGCAGCTGGTGACTGCCTAGGCTGCTCCTGCTGGAGGAGGGTAGGCTGGCCGAGGAGGATGAGGATGAACAGTCAGAGGCAGCTGGAGACTGGGACCGCTGCAAGAGACAAAGAATAGAGGTTACAGCCCATGAACGACCCACTGTCCTGGCAATCCGTGTACCTGCTCATGGCACCACACTTCCCAACACGTCCCACCTGGACAATGTTGCCACTTTCAAAGTGCAGTGTTAAGGGGCTGGGGATGTAATTCGGTGGTAGAGTGTGTGCCTAGCACGGATGAGGCCCTAGGTTCCATTACTAGGACCAGAAAGGACTATTAAGACTGAGAACTGTGCAATAAAGAAGACTGGGTTAAATTCTTAGTGGCTCAGTAGCTTTCTGATCCTCATCTGAAATATGAGAAAAGAGTAACAACTCCACCCCGGGCTGCTGTGAATTTAGTAAAATCACCTGTGTACATGCCTGTGTGTAGAGCTTTTGCTCTACACACAGGATGGGCTCAGTCCACTGTGTCTGTTGTTGACCACGTGTCTTCTTATTCCCCTCTCCTTAACCCTTTTTCTACTAATCTTTAGAGAACCAGCTGAGTAACTGAGAGCCTTGTCCCTTTGTAAAGCCCAGGTCCCATTCTCTTCTGGACTCCCTTCTAGTCATCTAGGAAATGGGAAGTGTGTTTCTCCAGTTGGATTCTAAGGACCTTGCGAGCTTAAATTTCCTAAGATTGATGTGTTACTGAGTTTTGCAGCAAAAAATATCACAAATGTAGTGTGTACCATCTTTTGAAGGAAAGAAAAAATACTTCCTTGTATCTCATGTCTAATTACAACTTTTCACCCCTAAGCAGGTCATGAAGCTGAATAGATTAAGAACAGAGCTGACAGGCAATCACAGCTCTGGGTTAGACAGGAAATGAAAATTTGTGCTCAAGAATTATGCCAGTGAACAGGGCAGGATGATGTATAGACAGGAAAATGAAGAGGGCTTATGCTCAGGAATCCTATTAGATCCACTGGCCCGCAAATCTCAGCTAAGAGCCAGATTAATAACTATTCTTTTGCTATTAATGTATTCTATCTATTAATGCAATGAATCTACCAAGATACCCTGAAGTGCTGGGCTCTGGAAATGACAGCCTATTTTAAGAATAAGAAAATAAAGGAAGCTTACATTGCAACTGTTACCTTCTTAATTGCTATTTGGGACTCCTTTTTGGGAGGAGAAGGAGTACGGGGAATTAAACTCAGGACCTTGCATTTGCCAGGTAAGCACTGTGCCACTGAGCTATACCCCTGGCCCTGGAATTCTTTTTAAACTGTGGAGGATAACTTTGTTTCCATTATCAACATAGCTCTGAGCAGTTTATATTTATCCTTGAGTGTCATATTGACAATAATACAGCTTTCTCTGAAATGAAAAGCCAGGCATGAATAGGGAACAGCAGAATCAGGAGCCAAGAGGCCAGGTTTCTGGTTCTACCTTTGCAAATCTGAACCAAGCAGTTTATAGTTTACTCTCTTGGTTCTGGTTCCTTAATGACAAAAATAAGCCATGTGACTCCTGCGCATGCCACTTGGAAAACACACCTTTGTAACACTGAGGAACAATGTGGGGTTGTCCAACTGTCTTTGTAGGGGGACCTCTGATGCTGCAGGGCAGGCCCAGACCCTGGTGTAACCATTGGTGCTTGACCCAGGGTGAGCAGGGCCTCTCCTTACCTCAGGTCCATGGGAGGCTGGGAGTGGAGCTGCTGCAGCTGCTGCCACCTGGCCACACTGTTTATCCGGCTGGGTGGCTTCTGGCACACCACTACGCAGAGGTGACTGGGACCTCTGAGGAGCAGCTGCTGCTGCCTCGGTTCGGAATCGCTGCGCCCCAGGCTGGGCATATGCACGGAAAGGGTACGACTGCCGGTTCTCAGAGCCTTCATGGAGGACAGGGATAGGAATGTAGCCTGGTCGGAGCTGAGGGTACACAGGATGGCCTTCCCTGGTAGGCAGCAGCCTGGAGCCCTCCCGTGAAGGACCATTGGCAGAGGATGCAGTTTCCTAAAATAAAATGTGGAGAAACACAGATCAATTAGAAATTGGGAAGAAAACACCCCTGAAGAGGAAATAGTGGTGTTGAGTACATGATCATCCAGAGTGACTTGGACCCCACAACTTAGTCAGAACAGCTGAGCCCAGGAAGCACCATTACTCTACAACCCCTGTTTCTGTGGAATACGTTCTCTCCTACAGAGGCTGCTGTGGGGTGGGCAGTTTAAGACTTGGGGGCACCAGGAGGAACCATGGGGAACCCAGGTACTTGTTGAGCACATGGGAGGTCCCAATTCCTCAAACTGGTAGGACAGGTTCTTTCTGGATGGCAGAAGGGCAGCAGTGTAAGGAGAGCTGCTGGCTCTCCCCCAAATCTTCACAGGCCTGGAACAGAAAGTGATCCCCCAGGAACAAGATTCAACTCCCAATACAAAATTACAGCAAGCTCCTCTGCTTCCCCACAGGCCCTCGAGTTTCCCAATCAGGGTTTGTATCAGACCCAAACACAGAACACAATTTGGAAATTTTTATAGAAAAGTGAGAAGGGTGGGGCACTGCCTCCCCAGGAATATTGTTAGAACAAGTTGCAAGGGAGGGAGCTACACAGGAATGCAGAAGCATCACAGGAAGGAAGCAAAATTCAGGGATTAATTGTGCTAATGTTATCATGAAAACTGACAAGAGTCTGCCTGGCCAAACTCCTGAACGACCAAGCTTTGGCTGGGCCTACCTGTGCACTTCCTTGTAAAATCCAGTTTTAGAAAAAGAGCGGTGCTAAACTCAGGTTAGCCAGAACTTCTCTCCCCTCTGTGGTATCTGATCATCCTGGGTATCTGATCAGGTTCCCTGTCTTAACTGCCCCCATCCCAGGGGAGTCTGAGCACCCTGGCCTGTCTGAAGCAAGAATCCTGTTAGGTCAGTTTAGCCAGAATCTGTCTTTCCCTTGATGTTAGTTGTTTTTCATCCACTGACCCTTCACACTGCTGCTTGGCTACAAACTGCCCTTACCCATGCTGTACTGGGAGTTGAGCCCAATCTCCCTCCCACTGCAAAATCCCAGCACAGTCTTTAACAAATAGCACACACAAAAATTTTTTTTCTTTAACACCACAAAGCCGAGTTGGGTGAGAAGCAGTTGGGGTCCCTCTCTTATGTCCTCTCATGAAGTTCTCTTTTCAGTGGCCTGGCTATTTTGGGCCCCTCCAGAAGGCCAAGCTCCAAAATGTACCATAGGGAAATATCTTATTTCAGACAACAAGGCTGGCCAGGAGCTCCCTGGGCAATGCCAACTCTCACCAAGGCTGCATAACAACCCTCACCGTCGCCTAAGAATGGAGGATCCCTCCACAGAGGAGGGGAGCTAGGGATCTGGGTCACATGCACATATCCGAGTAGCTCAGTATTAAAGGGAGTGAGCCTTCTTTAAGAAAGCATCTCTCCAGCCAGGTGTTGGTGGCACATGCCTGTAATCCCACCATGTGGGGAAGCTGAAGCAGGAGGACTGCTATGACTTTGAGGCCAGCCTAGGCTACACAGTGATTGGGGGGAGGGGGTCCTGGGAATCAAGCTCAGGACCTCACGCTTGCCAGGCAGGCGCTATGCCACTGAACCATGTCCTTAGCCCAAGGCATAGTGAGTTCAAGGCCAGCTTGGACTACACAGAGCGACCCTGACTCAAGGAAAAAAAAAAAAAAAGGAGGCATCTCTCTGAATAGCAAACAAACACCAAAGACTGAAAATCTGAGATTTCAGGATATAATTTTTGCTGCAAAATCAGTCAAAAGGGCAGGCACCAAAGGCTGATTTGCATTTTGAGTGAAGAGACTGTTAATTCTGTGATGTTGCTATTTATACACAGATGTGGGCACCAGGTGGCTGGCCCTGGAATTTAGCTCTTTCAGGCTCATCAACTGCCTACCTCCTGCTGAACACAGGAAAGGCAAGGGTGTCACTGTGTCCTTGGGGACACTGCAGACAGGCACTTGGCACTCTCAGATTAGAAGACCCACGTGCTCAGGGCAGCAGCATTATTTTAGTTTGCTTAATGCTCAGGTCATTCCTCTCAAGAGCACAAGTGGATCCAGGCTTCATCTTCAGAACCCAGATCCCACTGTGAGGCAGACACCACAGGGTACCAGAAAGGGGCACTGAAGAACCCTCTGCCGCTCAGTATTGAGCCATAACATTCTTTTGGGAAATGGGTCTGCTAACTGGGGCACCTTTCCTTCCTGCTGCAGTCAGGACCTGCCTGAATCCTATAAAATCATTCATACTGGCTGCCCAGGGCTCGCTCGCTCGCTCTTTCTTTCTTTCTTTCTTTCTTTCTTTCTTTCTTTCTTTCTTTCTTCCTTTTTCCTTCGTACGGGGAATAGAACTCAGGACCTTGCACTTGCCAGGCAGGCACTGTGCCACTGAGCTATATCCCCAGCCCAGAGTTCACTGTTTCTTCTAGCCATGTACAAAACCTCAGTCTGCATCCACTCAAAGACAGCAGCTAGCAAGCCAGAACTTCCCCCATCCAGCACCATAATTAGCCCCAGCAGGTGTGACCTCTGCACTGTGGGCTAACAGGAAGGGTTTAGAATGCATAAAACAAACAGGAAGCAAACTTACTAGGCATTAGAGGCTGAAGCATGAGGGAAATACAGGTCTTTCCCAGGGTTCAGGTTAGCCCCACTGGACCCAGGATCATTCTTGTCTTTGTTAGTAACAGCTCTGTGAGCTCAGATAATCCTCTTACCTCTGTAAGCCTTCACTTCCTTTTCTAGGAACCAGAGCGGGCAAGGCCCATTCTGCAGAACTGTGATACAGTTTTATAAAACACATTTGGAGGAACACCCAGCCCACAACAAATATGAGTTCCCTCCCTAAAGAGGCACACGAGCATATCACACTTCCATGTATCAAAGAACCCAAAAGTGAAGGAGCCAGAGATTTAGCTCAGTGGCTTGACTGGCAAGTGTGAGGTTCCAAGTTCCATTCCCATACCCCCCCCTCCAAAAAAAAGTGAAGGATAAAACTAAGTGATGGAGACAGTGATAGATGGTGCTAAATGGGTATATACCTATATAAAAATCTACCCAACTCTACACTTCCCTGAAACCCTTCACTACCCACCCTTTTTTTTTTGTGCTGGGATCGAATATTACCTGCTAGTAAAGTGGCTCCTTGGTGAAAGTCCCTGGATTTGGAAGGCTACTGAGCCAGCCCACATTTTATGCAACTCTGTGACTATCCCATTCCTTAGTTGAAAGAAAAAAAGGGAAGAAAGAAGGAGGAATGAAATAAGGAGGAAGATCCAGTCTGCTCAATGACCATGATGACAGAGGCTGTTTTCTAGAGCCAGTGTCCAACACTTGATCTTTCCAAGTGTCATGTCTAGGTCAGAGAAGGAAAAAATGTGGCCACTGTGGGCAGGGTCAGTGTGGTCATGGTCAGAGCAGCAGCTGGAAGGGAGGCTGGACGGAAAGTGCTGAGCTACAGGAGATGAGGAGGCTGGAGGACCATGTGCCATCCTGAGAGTTGCTGACCATCACAGCAGGCATGCATCAGCTAGATGGGAGGAGCTGAAAGGAGAAACTATGGCACACCAGCAAGGGAAGAAGTTGGGAGGAGTAAGGAAGTGACAGCAGAGCAGACAGAGACACAGCTGGGAAGGGGTGGGGGAGTGAAGAGTGGAGGAGGCTGGGAAAGTCTTCTCTGGGAGAGGAAGGGAAGGGCCAGGTTCACCAAGACTCAGGTCTCAAACTTGGAACTGATGGAAAAATCATGCTGCCAGCAGGAACAAGCTAGATGGCCAGGAAAGGGGCGTAGCCTGAAGGCTGCTTTTCCTTTCAGTCTTGAGGTCTGTGCTCCTGAGTCTGCATGTGTCTCTGAAACTCACAATTGAAAGGAGTTCCAGGCCCCTTCCTTTGTGGGGTTTTGGCTTAGGTAAGTGACAGACCACACTGCTTCACAAAACAGTCAATTAACACTTGCACCTGAATGAATAATTTAAACCAAAAATGAAAACTCATGAAACTCTCAACCATTATGTCTGCACTGGGAATGCTGATACTTCTAAGGTTCCTACTGTGCCATCGCTAGAGTCTTACAGTAAAATGCCTGTTTTTACTATGCAAAAAGCACCATCTGGAGGAGTCACACTGCCCACTTTATCTTCTAAGGTGTTTTCATCATAGTGTGGTTTTCAATGAAAAAAAAAATGCAATATTTATAATTCCCCTGGAACAGTGGTAGCAAACCTATGGCACTTACTGAAAGCTCTAAAAGGCTCGGTCATCACAGTCCTAGAATATGACTAAAACGTATTCTCTCAGTCCGTTAAAAGAAGTGTTCTCAAGTTCAAACACATGTATAGAGACAGCTTCTTGGTTACATCAGCATCTTTCAGACCAGACTCACTGCCTGCCCATCTAGACTTCAACAGGGACTAAGGAATAGCTCAGTGAGATCAAGTCATAGGCAGTGGGGTGCAAGTACAGGCCACAGGCAAGTGACTCCTGATCCTCACATCAAGACTAGCCTGCAGCTCAGCTCATTATCCTTGTATTTGGGTAAAGATGTCAGGAATACATTAAAAAAATCCAATTAGGAAATGAGAGCCCCAGGGCCATACTGCTTATCTCAAAACTTTAATTTATAAAATGAATTAGTAATTCTTCCCCTCTGTTTGCATACTGCATTAAAATCCTCTGAGGTATATAACAACTCCATGTCTGAGATGACCAGGAGAAAAAGCAGGACTGAATTACCCAAATTTGCCCTAGTAAGAGTTAAGACTTTATTATTAAAGAATGCCTGAGGTCAGATTCTGAGCCCAGGTCTGCTGTTGGGTTTGCCTGCTTAAAACCGTATCTAAGCTTCACTGCTGATTTGTAACAAGTACACAGGCACAAAGGGAACAGCTAGAAGACCTGAAACTGTTCTCAGCCCTACTTCCTGCTCTGCCCCAAAAATCTGTTACCTAAGCAACCTGCATCCTCTCCATGGACCTTAGTTTTTTCAGTTGTAAAATGCAAGAAAGGCCAAGCAATATTCTACAGATCTGTAGTTCTCCATCTATAGGAGACACCCAGGAAATAACAGGCAGGTACATAAGGACTTTGAAGGGTGGGTTCATATTAGACATTGCTAGATTTCAAGGCACCCAAAGTTTCATGGGCCAAATGAAAGAGGCTGAACACCACCCTGCAGCTGGCAGTTCTTGCAGTTAGTGCCTTAGATGCAGGACAGGGAGAGGAACCCTTGGGTACCCCCTAGTATACACCCAGTGCCATAGAAGCTGGGAACATTCATGGGACAGTGTAGGAAAAGGGTTGGCCTTGACTCATCCACTACTGGTATCCCGAATGTTGGTGGTCCTAGGAACCCTAAAAATAGGCACCTACCCCCATCTCCACTCAAGTCAGCTCTGGCGCGAACTTTAGCTCCATTAGTGCAGTGCGCTTACTCGGAGGGCTGCCCCATAGCACTTCTGACTTGACAGCCCTGGAGCCTTAAGTAGGACACAGATTCTGTTAACTGGGTTTTCAGGCCACAAGAGCCTTCACCCAGGTCAGGTGTTGAGTTTTACTAACAACACTTCAAAACATCTAAAAGAAAGAAAAGAAGGAAAAAAGGTGAGGGAGAAAAGTAATCCTGGAACTCCCCGTGTAGCTAGATCTAGGTCAAAATCAAGTGCCTTGGCTCACCTCTATCAGGCAGGAGAAAAATAGGAAGCTTTCATCTAATGCATAAATAGAGTTGAGCTTCAGCATCCTACCACAACTTTCTGTTTGGTACGACAGTCATATAAACAAATTAGCATGATTAATGTCAGCTTGATATAGCAAAAAACAGCCATTTGTATCCCTATGGCCAAACTAAATTCTTTCCATCTCCACTGTATTGTGAATTAGGTCTTTCCTACCACTCTGCACTGCCTGGGGCATATAATCAACTGGCCAAATTCTGAATAATAAGTATGGTCCATGTTCCGCCAAAGATCATTTGCAGCACCTCTGAGAAGATGAGTTTTGTCTTGGGAGTCCAGGTAACATGGAAGGTCTGGGCTGGTCACAAACTCTGTGAGCTCCCAGGAGTCACTGTTACTGGAAGTTTGCTCTGATATGTCTGTTATTCAAACCTAAGCATTTTATCCTAGGATTAGTGAAATGGATGTATCCATGCATTTTTACTGGAGAAAATTTTTAGAAGATGAAACTATTATCACCTCTCTTTAGAGCTGTGTCCAAATAAATATGAATTTTCTATTCCTGCAAGCTGTCACCCTGGACTCCAGTCTGTCCCCACTTTTATCAGCCAATGGCCTCATACAAATCTCAAGATTCAGCTCCTCCAACTATAAAAATTCTTACACCTTCCAGTAGTTTTTGAAAGATTTCAGAGAAATAATGCAACCTCAATGCCAAGCCACTCCCTGCAGTGTATAAAATCCTTTCCTTCATTCCATAACTAATAATTGATGGGCCAGGCTTTCTCCAGTAACAGTTGGTTGGACCTACTGGTAAAAGCCAGCTAGAGCTAGAAATCTCTTTGTCAAAGAATCTTAAAAGTACTGATTAGCAAGGAAGCCATTGTTACTGCTGAAAACTAACCTGAAAGCAACAGTCAAAAACCTACTCTAAGGATTCAACCCGAGCACCCCATTCTCTCCAACAGGGGAGGGTTTGCACACAGATAAGCCAATACCCCACTGCACTGGCTGCAGCTCCCCTAAATGCATCCAGAGACCTAGGGGAGAGAGACCAGGCTGGGCTGGGGCATAGGAAGGCACACCAGGATGTAAAATATCTGCTGGCATCTCAACACCAGGGACACAAGTGTCCCCAAACTGAGCCTGTCCACTGGCAGCTGCTGGTTATTTCTCTGGATGCAGGGAGGGGTAGAGACTCAACACCAACCTTCAGTCTCCCCACTGTTTCCCACCCCTTGGAACACTCTTTATTATTTCGTTTAGCAGATGTGGCAACAGGATGGGGCCCAAGGTCACACAAGAGGCTAATACACAGCCGGGCCGAGAAGCCCACTGAGGAACACTCACCTCCTGAACTCTTCACTCTAGGACATTCAACACTACTTATTTATTCTTCAGAAAAATAAAAAGAACAAGGCCACCTGCTTTAAATAAACTAAAGCCAGGAGTCACAATGGAAAAGTAACTGAAACCTCTACACCAGGAAGAAATCTCTGTCTGAATTGAAACAGACCAGAATGGGGAACCCCTCCCCACCCTGCCAACACACACACACACACACACACACACACACACCCCTGGTACCTACTGATAGCATTCTAAAAGCCATGTCCCATACAAAAAGTGAGCATACTGGTCATATGGGCATTAGATGGTAAGTGTATGTTAGGTGTCAGTAGACATAACATAGTTTGCCAAAAGAAAAAAAGATTATCCAATTCATCACCACTAGGTGAAGCAAGGGGAGATCCTTTCTGACCAGCAGTGAGACCCTTGGGAAATTCCTGGAGTACTCTTTTCCCCAGCCTAAGCAGTTCTCCAAGCATTCTTACAACAACCACCTTTGTCAGTCTGTTTCACGGAGCTGAAGGCTGGCTAAAGTTCCAGAAAGCCCAACCGCCTTCACTTCTTCACAGTGCCTCCACCAGGGGCACAGGAAGCCAGGGCAGCCTTCTGAGGATTGTCTGGACACCAGTCAGGGAAATCAACTAAATCTGGTCAAGGAGAATAAGAAGAGATTTAGCTTCTGAGAAACAAGAAGCCTGGTCCACCTGAGAGCTGAAAGACCACATCTGTCGTTTGGGCAGCCAAATGCCTAACTGCAAATAACCTCCTAACCTACAGCCAGGGCTATAAACATCCCCAGGGACTGCTTACACTCATTAGTTCACTTTGGACTAAACACTTCCAAACAATGTCTCCCTTTGGTTTCCCAATCCTGCCCACTGACTGAACAGAAGAATGAGGCTTAAGGAGAGTGAGCAATTCACCTAAGATTTCTAGAACCCATGTTTGTCTGATAGTAAGGCCAGGCTTATGTCAACCCTTTTACTAGCCCCTTCCTGCAGTACCTGTACACTGTGTGCTAACATTCATGTGTGATTAATGTCTCCAAGCCCCTCATCTTCCTGGGCTAAAATGCGGCAGGAGAGAAAGCATTTCATTTCGCCTGGTTGAGCTGGGCTGAGGTTCAGACTTGGAACATTCAGTTCAAATGTACTCTGGGTCAGGGAGCCACCGCTCTGTGCTGAGTCATCGGCCCAGCCATGGCAGAGTGAGTGAAAGTGAAGACATTCTGCTTAACTCTGAATCACCATAGCACCAAGACTGCACTGGCGCCCTGCATAGGGTCACTGTCAGGACTGGGGCTTTTGCAGGGAAAGGACCTACTTTGACTCAGCAAGAGAGCTTGCCCTGTTCTGATGCTGACGGGCCCTGCTGCACTGATCTAAAAGGCTCAGGCAACCAGCAAACTGGCTGCCGGATCTTCTGCACATACAGGTGCCTTTCCTGTTTTCCCACTGTTTGCACTTTTTAAACCATTTGTTCATTTATTCATTCATCCATCCAAGAAGAATTTTGACAGTAACTAGGAAAAAAAACCCATCCTTGTAATTCCACCTTAGTGGGCACTGAAAAAGTTATTTTGAAACAGGAAATGTTTGTTCTCCAACAGGATGTTAAAGAATTTTCCGTAAGAAGTCCTTCTTCAATTCACTAGGGCACAGCTCTGTACTGAGAGCTTCGGACAGCTGTGATTTTTACAGGTTCCTGACACAGGCAAGGAGCAATCTGTGATTCTGGCTTTTGTGAATGGAGAGCAAATAAGAGGCTTTGTGTATATGTGTCTGATCTTACTGCCAGTCACAAGAACAAAACATTAGAAAGACTCCTTTTCCCAGTGCCGGAACTTCTCCCTACGTAGCTATGGATCAGCAGTGTCTGGCTGCTGTCAGCTCCCAGCTCTCCTGCAGGCCTGCTGCAAGATGCTGTGTCACTGCTGGGAACAAAGCAGAGCCTCTCCAGATCCATCTGGAGGAACTTAAAAAAAATCAGTGGTGACATCCTTGGTGCAGAAAAGGCCATTCAGAAAGTAGTCAAAAGGACAGGCCTCAGAGGACATCGGGGAGCCCAGACCACTGCAGCACTGAGCAACCCACAGAAGCATTCCCTTGACAGCATTCTCTCTACCTGTACTTCATAAGGGGCAGCTTTTTGTTAACCAGCCCGTTACAGGATCGCACAGAGTCATCTGTTTGACTTCTGCTAAGCAAGTGTACAAGCCCTCCTAGCCATAGACAGGCAGAGAGATAAACAGACTGACTGTTTGCCCAGAAACTTTCAACAGGGGTGTGAGGCCAAGCAAATTAGGAAAGTGCCCACCTTTAGAAAAAAGATTTGAATTAGAGTAAGATGGAATCAAGCAAGGACAGCCCACTTATGACCAGGGGTCAGGAGACATGCTTTGTAGAGAAAGGCATCAAAGTGGTAGAATAGTTTCCTATATAGCATTTAACACTGTGACCTAAACCCAGTAGGCACTCAGTAAATTTCAGATGAGATGAATAAGCGATGAAGACTAGGATCTGGCTCCTGATTTCAGATGCAAGCCTTGGGAAATGAGCCAGAGTTTCTGATCAACTGTATCGAGATGGATTCAGGCTATTTATCAGATGGTACCTAAAGAGACCAAGTAGGAAGCAGTCCAGCTCACCAAGGGCAAGAGTGTCTGTCCCTCCTACAGGACCGTAGACAGGGACAGAATCACACAATCATTCTTTTACACCAAGGGCCTGGCACATCCCCTCTTTGAGTCTTATTTCTCATTCAAAAGACAAACTTAATAGTGTATATCCCCAAGAGCTATCTTGAGGATTTAAAAAGACAAGTTTTGTAAAAGCACACATTGCTATCTGGAACATATGTATCAATATGTTGACAGACCAAAATAATTACATTCCTTCCTTCCTAAAGAAATCCTTGCTGTTAAGCTTTTGCAAACTGCATCGCTTCCTGAAAAGCTGCTAAAGCCGCAAAGATAGCTTCATAGAAATATGTGAAGACTTAATAACACCACACATCACACAAAGTGTCACAATTACCAGACTGAGGGACTAAGACCAACTTCTGCATCTGCAAAATGAGGGAAGGGAACGAGTGCCTGGGCTCAGAAGTCCGGCTGAGTCTAAATTCTGAGGTTCCTTGATAAGCAGGACCTTTTTCTTGTGTCCATATTAAGAGCAACATTAAAACAGCAAAACTAGAAGGAAAAAGCGCAGGTTTGGATTATCTATGGTTTCCTGCTTTGGATGGTAAACATCAGAACATCCTTTTAAAATATCAATAAAATAAAAATAATGAACATGTAGAATGGTTTATATAAGGTAACTGTGTGTCATTCTAGAAATGAGGACAGTGCTAATCAAGCTTCATAGGTGGTATGAAGCTTTCTGACTCACCACCAACCCCAATAACTTCCAACATTTAAGCCTTCCCAGCCCTGGCTAACATCAAACGCTGCATGGTTCCTGTCCATGAACGATTATCTTGGAAAGGGCACATCGACTCCACAAGGCGGGGAACATATTATGTTGTCAGAAGTTCACTTGGTTTCACATGAGCTAAACACAGGCTCATTTTCATGAAGAAAATACAGGTGTTGGATGAGCTGGGTTCCCAGGGTACACGGCTCTTCACTTACTGAGCCATGACTGCGACGTGCTAGAAAGGAGGAGGATCACCCACTTCCTGACTGTGCGAAAAGGCACAGCAGTTTGTAGTCGATCTACAAAGAGCAAAATGATCTCAGGTTAAGAAAATTCTGAGGTTTTTGCTGAACCTGAAACACAAGAGTTGGGATCAACTCTTAATCACAATTGAAAATATTTCCAATTATCTCTGAAAGGATGTTTTTGCCTCTGACAGTACCCAAGCGTAGTCTTCAAATTATGATGGTAACAGTGCAGAGAGGGAAAGACAAGACAGAGGGGAAAGGCTCTGGTTAACTTCTTCCTGGGGTGAAGGAAGGAACGTCTGCCCACCTTCCCATTCTTGTGTGGCCACCCTGACAGATTCTGCCTGGGACTGTTGCCACCCTCTCCCCACAACATCCCCAGAAGAGTCACTTCCAAAAGCCCAGGCACAAGGAGTTTCCCAAGAAGGAAAGTGGAGGCTGGGCAAAGCTCTGCAGCTCAGATGTGAAGCAGACGCAGCCTGAGGTATTCCAGGGCCCCCGCAGACACACACTACGTCACAACTCCCCCTCTACCAAACGGGATCACAGGCCACTAAGACTCTCACAGCAGGCTTGGTAGAATCAGCAACACTAGAAACCTTTTGGGGCTTAGAGATTTCTGGGCCCTACCCAAATTCAACACCAGGCATGGGGCGAGGGGCAATTTATATTATTTAAAGTATCCCCTGGAGATGGCTAAGTTGGTGACTCCTAAGATCCACAGTGAAAGAATAGCCTTGCTCTGTGAGAGAGAAGGATCTAGATGCCTGTCATCCAGAGAGGTGGCAAGGCACCAGTACTGCAGGGTACCTGGCCTCTGTGTATTCAGGGAAGGGAACCAGAGTCACACGGAACTGTGCACCTCCAGACTCTACAGTGAACACTAGCGTCTCCACAGGGAAAGGGCCCGGGCTGGTACAAACTTGCCAGATTAGTGGGAAGGCTAAGTGTACAGAAAACTGAAACCCACAAAGACTGCAGGTAGGGAGGTCCAGCTGCTTAGCAAGGTGTCGGAAAAAGCCAACACATTTACCTCTAGTTGTCCCACCTCTACAGTGAGGCAGACACCTGCTTTCACCTGCCCCCTGTACAAATGAGGATGAAAGACCTGGTCTAACCACTTTAGGGGAATGCAGAGGATCCACTGTCAGAGGACAGTTTCAGACACAAAGTGCTAGTCATTCTCTTGTTTGTATGAAGCCATTGCTTTACCAACATGATTGGTCTATAAGCATTCTGAAGTGAGGCCTTTCCTAAGAGCTTTCATTCCTCTTCATACTCAGGTCTTTACTGGTTGACAGAATTCTCTCTCCAAAAGGATGTTTGGAGGGGCCTCTTAGCTCAACTCCCCTGAAACTGCCCTTTTCTTATGGATTAGGAACCAATTACTAAATATAAAACAACACTGAAAATTTCTCACCGCATTTAGTATGAAGTAAGGTATAATTCATGTAAGCGAAACTGCATTAGTCACTCAGATGTTCTGTAATTATCAAAGCATGGGTTTGAAAACAACAAAGCTCACATGTGAAGCAGGCACAGCATAAGGGATTTCACCCCTATTCCAATGTTAGTTTTCTCTTTATGTTTTGTTGCCATGTTGACAAATCTCAAATAGTTAATTTTGGAAAGAAGACTCTGTTTTTGAGTTGATCACATTCAGTCACCAAAATCTACGCTACCACACTAGCACAGTGGTCAAAGATCCAATATTTCCATAGCAGAGAGAACACAGAGATACTCAAATATTACAGGCCATATAGCTTAGTAAAGAAAAAAAGGGGGGGGTATATCAGGAATCAAACTCAGGACTTTGCACTTGCTAGGCAGGCGCTTATGCCACTGAGCTATATTCCCAGTTTTGTAAAATTTGATGCCACTTCTAACATCTGAACAGATACATTGCCTCTTATTAGGATATCCCATGGTTCTCTCTTGGTTATTGGTGCTAGCTCAGTGTCCTTCAGAAACACTGAACTCTGCCCTTCCCTTTGTGTGTGTGAATGACAGGGTCACAAAGGTGCCTGGACTGCACTCAAATTTGCAGTCTTCCTGTCTCGGCCTCCCTTTGTATTTATCAGCAAAATAAAGAGGCTGAATTACTTTAAGGACCTTTCAACCTGAAAATTCTGACTGAAATTTTCAAATCAACTCTTCTAGCCTAGGATTTCTAACTTAGTACTTCATGTTTTGTTGAGAGCAATAATAGCAACAACTCAACTTGTTTTCTTTCCCCTTTAAAGGGCTTAGAAACCACAGTCTACTCCATCTTCAGGGTGGATCCAGAAGATACCAACTTGCTAGGTAGGTTTCATGTTGAAAACAATGTTATGGCAATGTGTATGTTCAAACTTGATCTTCACTCCAAGAAAGGGTGCCAACAGATTCGGCCTGCCTGATCTACAGGAATAGGACCTCCAAAATATAGCTGTATACCAAGGAGAGGTCCACACCCAAGCAGTCTGCAGTGTGAGAGCTGGTTTAAAGAAATACAGGTTTTACCCAATACAGTAATAGGCTGAAGAGACACACAAAAAGGTATATATAATTATGCCCATCCCAGCTAATTACAGTCTCTTGTATTAATTCACGAATAAATATACAATTAATATCTTATAAATGTGAACTGCTGAATATACAATATTTTGCTTTTGGGTACTAGAGTATTACTAATTTGGGGGGGGGGGGTCTGGTACTAGGGAGTGAACCTAAGGCCTTCATGCTGCGTACATTCCCAGTATTTTTTTTCCCCCTTTTTTGGTTTTTTGAGATAGGGTCTCACTATATAGTCAAGACTGGCCTTGAACTCACTATGTAGCCTAGGCTGGCCTTAAACTCTTGGTGATCCTCCTGCCTCAGCCTCCCAAGTGTTGATATTATAAGGTATGTGTCACTGTGCCTGGCTCCAGTTTAATATTTTTAAGGAAATAATGCAGGCTGGGGATGTAGCTCAGAGATAGAGTATCTGCTTAGCCCTGAGTTTGATCCATAGCATCAAAAATAAAAAAATTAAAATAAAATTGAATTAAAATAAAAAATAAAAGTGCACAAAAATGAAGATGAATAATAGACTTTTTTTTTCCTAAAATAATGGTCTATATTTGTGTGTATGAGTGTGTGATGGGGATCAAACACAAGGCCTCACAAGCTAGGTAAGCACTCCACCAAAGCTGTATTCCCCCAAATAATGGTTGACAAAGCATTTTTAATTTGGTGAGTTTTTAAATCCTCAAAATAATTTATCAGGCTGAGCATTGTGGCACATGTTGTAATTCCAGCTACCCAAGAGTCTGAGGCAGGAGGATTGCAAGTTCCAACTCAGTCTGAGCAATTAATTTAGGTGAAGACTCTTGCCTCAAAAAAATTTTTTAAAAAGGTCTGGATAGGCCGGGTGGGGGTGGGGTGGTGGTTTAGCTCAGTGGCATAAGTGCCTGCTTGGCAAACGTGAGGTGGTGAGTTTGATTCGCGGTACCAAAAAGGTCTGGAAAGAGTACTGTCTCAGCTTTGAGGGACAACTAGACATAAAAAGCACTGAGTGGTAGAATGCTAGCCTAGCATGTACAAGGCCCTCAGATCCATCCCCACTAATACACTAAACCAGCTTTTTACTGTTTTTATTTTTATTTTTTCCAGGCAATAGTAAGTTATTCTTTCTATAAATATATTTATTTGTCCCTATTTTTATCTTTAAAAATATATCGAATTTATAGAAATTATTAATAAATCAATATATTAATTATACATTTTAAATTACACTTTTTAAATGAGAAGAATCAAGCTCGTATTTTCAAATTTCCATTCTCCTCTTTCCTGTATCACTCACTGGTTATTTGTATACTGGAAGCAAATCCTAAGTACGTACTTTAATACCATAACAAGGAAGGAAATGTATTCCATTAAAAATACGTATCATTCTCTTTCTCTCCAGTGTGAGGCAATGTCGCAAGGCAAAAGCCAACTATGACAGTCTCCTATCTCGAGTTTAGAAACTGCCTACGAGAAAAGCACCTTGTTTTTAAGTCATATTGAAATATCTTCCTAGTGAAAGTATCAGTTTCAAACAATAATACAATTTTCACTTCAAGTACAGAAAGAAAAATTAAAAGAATGTTTTCACAGCCTTCCTGAGTCACTCTGTGCCTGAGACCAGAGAGTAAAGTTGAGCTGACCCTCAACCTAGTTGTAGAACTGGAAGGTGGACTTCCCTGAAGACCCCCAGCCCTGCCTGCGAGCGACCCTTGCGTCAGCCGGAGCGCGTCGCCTGCGGAGAGCTGGGGGTCTCGGTCGCTAGGCCGGGCCGGCAAGGAGGCCGCGGCGGGGCCTGGCCCGGGCCTGGGGTGCTGATCAGGCCGGTCCCGGGCCCGGGATTGCGGCAGCTCCAGCCGCGGGCGCTCGGCCCCTCGAATGGAGCGGGCGGACGGGACCCGGCGCCACTGCGCGGGTCGCCTTCCCGGGCCTCTCCTGGGGACCTCCTTCGGCTAACGCCAGTGCAGAGCGGGTCTGGGGAGGGGACTCGCCGGGCGCAGCAGGACGCGCTCGGGAAGCGGCGGCGACCCCACGTGGGGGCGGCCAGCGGAGCCGCTGTGCGCCCCCAGGAACTTGCGTCCGTGGCCTTCACCGACCGCCGGCGCCCTCGCGACCAGCCCGCCCTGTCCCACCACCCCGGCCCGGCCCGCAGACCGTCGAGGAGGGCGCGGGCCCAGCTCACCTTGGGGCCCTCGGGGGGCACGCGCGGGTCGTTCCACGTCGTGGTGCGGTTGTTGTGGTCCACGAAGAAGGGCCAGCCTGTCTGCGGGTCGATCTTGATCTCCCACCCGGGGGGCAGAGGATCGCGGTCGCCGGCGCCGTTGCCGGACGCCATCTGCACCATGGGCGAGTGGGTGGCAGCGCTCATGCTGGGTCGGGGTCGGCCCGGAGCGGCCGGGTCGCGGGGTCGTGGGGTCGCGGGGTGCGGGCACCTCTGTGCAGCGGGAGGAGTGAGAGCTCTGAGCGCCGCCGACGTGTCCGGGAAGCCGGCGCCGGGCACCTTTATGAATTAAAGGAGGGGGTGACGTGGCCGGAGAGGGGTGGAAGAGTCTGGAAATAGCCTCCTCGCTGCCAGCGGGGAAGGAGGAGATAAAGGGAGGTAGCAACTGGCCGGCTAGAAACTTCTGGTCCCATCCACAGAAGTTGGCGGCCGTGCGGGTGGTTGGATGCGGAGCTCCGCCCTGAGTCATCGGCTATAATCGTGGCGCGGCGGGGCGGGGCGGGGCGGGGCCTCGTCCTCCCGCCCTCTCCGGTTCCTCCCCCTGCTCCGAGCTGCCCGGAGCTTCCTGGCTCGCCCAGCTGAGGCACCGTGCGGCCGGCGATCCCGGCGCACCCGCGTGGTTGGGCCGTCCTTGGTGCGTCCCGGCCGGTCTGGGCCTCCTGATTCCCTTCCGCCCCTTCTCACTGTTCCTGGGGCAGACAGTCCTCGGTTCCTTTGTATAAGAACGAAATTATCTTTAAATTTGGAGAGTCGTGCTCACTCCCTTGGCCCCTTACAAGTCTGCTCGGGAACTTTGGCGGCCCTGGGTTATGTTTCTTTCTCTCAAAGCCCTGAGGGCTGCCCACAAGGAGCTCAGTAGCACTAACCTGACACCATAATAAGCCTTCAAAAAATGGAAGTGCAGTGGAAACTCACCCGCCTGCCTTTGGAAACCTAAGGAAGAAAGGAGAGATTGCTTTTACGTGGGTGGTTTCGTTCTTCTTAAATCTCATATTGAGAATGCAGAAATTTTCACTATGGTTAAAAACTTTAAGGAAAAAAATCACGTTTTTTGGCTAGAGGTTGAGTCTTACTGTCTTAAATTGAGACTCATTTGGAAAGCAAGGACCAAACCAAACATTGAAAAATTTTTGTTTTGTTGATTTCATGACGATTGTACTTGTAATCTCAGTGAACACTGCGATTACCCAACGTACTCCAAAAAGAATGATTGGGAGGGTCCAATTTAGATTTTAGGCTTACCAACTCATTCCTTTCCCTCAGAAACACCTTGCACTAGTATTGGGCCTTTTTTTTTTTTTAACTTAGACTCAGGATATTCTGGGTTTAGGGTCACTGGCACACACCTATTATCTCCAAATGCCGTGTGCTGAGGCAAGAGAATCTCAAGATCCAGACTAGCCTGGACAACATACTGAGTCCCTGTCAAAAGTAGAAACAAAACACAAAGCAAGATAAATCAGATTATTCTGGAACCTGCAGATTCCTCTGGCCTCCTCTTACTCTCAGATTATTTCTTCTGGAGCAAATGCTAGAGAGGTCTGCCAGTCTTTTCCTACGGGATGATTCCTCCTTATAAAAGTCTTACCAGCTTTAAGATTCAAAAATGCAGTACTTTAAAATGCAGAGATGAGCCAGGTGTGGTGGCTCACACCTGTAATCCCAGCACTCGGGAGGCTGAGGCAGGAGGATCATTGTGAGTTTGAGACCAGCCTGGGCTTCAAAGAGAGCTCAAGGCCAGCCTGAACTGCATAGTGAGACCCTGTCTCAAAAAAGACAAAAAAAAAAAAAAAAAGAGTTGAATCCAAAAGTAAATTTTTTAATCTTCTTCCTTTGCCCTATTCGCTTTCCAATCCAACTACAATCTAAACACTGAAAGCCT